>SJYC01098654.1:0-43127 GCA_006408675.1 Madoqua kirkii
ATGCCTCCAAGATACCACTGCAGGAGAAGGCAAGTGCAGAACAGAGTGGGGTGAAATAGTCCTGGTACGGAAATTGAATTATACTGATACATTGTTTCAGCTTATACCTTGGTGGTAAGAAGAGAAACCCTAAATTCAAATTTAAATTTCTGAAAATATTTTTTGGAGAGAAGGATGATTCAGAAAGAAAATTAAATTATGTTAGAAAAATAAAGAAATATCCATTCCTGGCCATTTGATTTTTTGAGTATAATTTTTATACCTGATCTAAACACAGGACTTCATCCCTCCAAAGCTGATCAGCAGGAAGAGGACAGCCAAACCTTTCATTAGTATATCATGTAGCATCTTTTTTGCTTATTTGCCTGTCTCCCTACTAACATGAAGGAACCTGAGGCCAAAACTGTATGCTGTTCATTTTCACCAGTTTGGATAGAACTTGGTACATGGCAGGTGCTCATTAAATATTTGCACAATCATTTAGCATAACTGGTTTTATTTTTGACACATGAAATGTGCTTTTTCAAAAATAACTGTTAGGAATCTTTTGCATGGTCAAACTGTACACAAAAGCATCTATAAACAAATACCTTAAAATTGAACCAGAGGCCTATTTGAGAAAGGCTGGAATGAATGGAGCAAAATGACCATCTTGGGTGAGCAGTGAAGTTTCTAGAAATCAGAGTGCTTTTAATAGAACAACATTGCATTCTGCTATGTTAAACTTAAAAAAAGCAATTAAGCTGTGTTAAGCCAGATGTCATCTATACTAGATTCTAATATAGACCAGAATTATCAGAACTAGCAAGTATAAAATATCTAATTATTAAAATTCAGAAGTTCTGTTTACTAAGTATAAGTGCTTTACAAAATATAGTAGACAAATAGCTGGTGGAACAAATCTTTTTGCTTTGGGTGAGGTAATATCTGAGTGTAAGAGGTGAGCTGATTTGAGGAACAATGTAAAATAGAGACACCACTGAGTGACTGAGCATACACACACACACACACACACACACACACACACACACACGAAATAAAGAAGAGTACAGGTGGTGTAGTTATGTCACAAAGCACATTGTAGTACTGAGATCACAGAGGTTTGGCATACACAACATTAACTGTTTTTATTTAAAAATTCAGTTATTTCCCAGTTGACTTTCTTTGAGGTGAATTAGACAGAAGGGATGGGTTGCCTGCTTTGGAATTTCCTGGTTCTCATCAGAGGGTAATTTATGTTGGAGCAAGTCAAGGGGCTAGAATCCTCATCTCTTAGATGCAGAGTTTGGACTGAGTCAACAGTTTCAAGACTACTTCTTAAAACTAGGGTTCCGTGCTTCCTGATTTGCCCAGGGCGGTCCCAGTTTACATCTGTTGTCACAGTGCAGGTACTAATGGAGTCTCTTTTTGTGCTTTAAAGTGTCCTGGTTTGGCAAAGTATCATGCGGCCCCTTTACTTGGCATCAACTCGAAGCACTCCCAGCTGTGGTCCAGGGCTGGGCGCTAGGGAACTGAGTAGGTGCTGCTCAGGAGTCCCCGTCTTGCATGGAGCAGCTGTGCTTTTAGACCATGGGGTTTTTCCTAAGATCTCACTTGAGGGGAGAAAAGAGGAGGATTACAAAGATATCAAATAAAGGTGAAAACCTCACAAGATGAACTTCAAGTTCTTTTCTCCTCTAGCTCAGTCTGACATTCAGTATAGTCAGTCTGGGGGGCTCAGTCTGGAGATTCATAAATGAACAATAGAGCAGTGATTTACATCACTGTATGCAAAGTCTCAGGAAACAGCAGGCTAACTTTCTGCTTCACCATCAAGGAGGTGAAATGACAGAGCATTTTCATTTGGCTTCCTACTTCTTTTGATCCTAGGTGTCATCAGTACCAACAGACTGAAGACGTGTGCAGAATATCAAGGTCTTTCCTCCAGGGTTAATTACTCAGATAACATGGCTTTGTGAGACTGAGATAATCTTACTCTCATGACTTCTTTGACATTTACATTTCCTTTTAAACATCTTTATATAAAACTATTTCCTAGGCCACAGGGCATAAAACTGTGGTCATGAAAATAACAGAGGACAGTATGTCTCTGGCTCTGCCCCCTCTGTCCTTTTTCATGGAAACATCAGTCCTTCTCAATTTTTCTGTATTGTTTTAGGATCCCCAAGACTGACTCTTTAGATGGCTGAGTAGAGTCTACCATTTCTCTTGCTGGATTGATGTCTGGTCCCTGCTGAACCTGTTGGAGGCAGTTATGTTACCAACAGGGCTGGAGTGGAAAGAACATCTGCATATCAGATACTGGGTTCTCCTCACACGTAGTCACATACACAGGTATAGAACTTGGGCTCTAGCTTCAGATTGTCTAGAACCAAATCCTAGCTTTGCTTTGGTTGTTACCCAACTTCTCAGATGTCAGTTTGCATGGGGAAAACAATGATACCTGCTGGACTGGACTGTTTAAATGAGATGATCATGTAGAGTTTAGTTCTTTGCCTTCATTATATATTATTTCTCTTATTACAACTGTTATTTAAATTCACTTTCTCCATCCTTCTCCAGACCACTTTTCATGAGACTTTTTAATGTTCCATGTAAATAACTTTCCAGCAGACCTGTTGTACAGTTCTTTCCCCCAAATCCTAAAGAAAGTACAACTTAGGCTCAAACTGTGTGTCTGCAAAGAATGGATTAAATTCCAGTCATTTAAAAGTTGAGTTATGCATTTTAAAATGAGTTTTATTTCACTTATTACCTAAATTATCTTATTTATTTATATTATTATACAAATGATACAAGCACATGATATTTAGGCAATACAAAACCATTTCCAAAGAAAAATGGGCCTCACCCTCTCCCTAGGTCCTCAGTCTCACTGCCTCAAAGCAACTGCCTTCAACAGTTTCTTGAGTGTTCTTCCAGAAATGTTTTATGCACATACACTAATGTACATCTGTAATTGGAACAGGCCTGGGTTTGTTCCATTATTGGTATCTTAGTTGCCCAGTATGAAGATCTGTAGTAAGTGAAATCTGTCTTGCTTGAGAGCTTTGCCTTCCTTAGGGTGGTGTAAGACTCTTAGGAGCTTAAAAGGTGTGGAGAGTAGGGGAGGCGGGGTCCTAATGACCGTGGCCACCTTTCTGACTCCTGCTGCCACTGCTCCATGCTGCTGTCAGCACTGATTCTCCACATGGACTCGGAGGGGCCCTCATACCGCTTCTCTGCACTGAGCCAGGCTTAGCTGCAGAGACCCTCCCGGCTTCTCTCAGGAACAGTCTTAGGGTCTATGATCCACAGACATTTAACAGTATTTCAGAAAGTTCTCTAAAAAAACTTCTAAACTGCCACAATATTACTTAATCTCAGATAAGCTATCTCTCAGGTGGAACTTTCCTTCTCTTTAACGCAAAGCCTGAGCTCCCATCCCTTCTGGAAACACTTAGAAGGATCCCCTACATGCCTAGAAAGGGCTGGGTGTTTTTTCATCCCCTAATCCAATAACTTTTGATTTTTGACTGTAGAACTAAGAGCTACTGAAAATCCTCTAGAGCAAGAATGCCCTAAAATCCTGTCTGTGTGAGAAGAAATGTGTATTGGCAGAGCAAGGAATACAAACACAGACACACAGTTATTTCCTTCAAGTAGTTTACTGTCTAGCATAGAAGAAAGACAAATGGAAGATTTTAAACAGTGGGCTAAGCATCAGTGTAAAATATGCACAGATACAATGATACAGTGAAGATCTCTAAATTAGATTTGAAGAACATCTTAGAAGCTTTGTGGAAGAAATGATGATTAGGTGCAAAATTTTTTAAACATCATTTAAAAATAAGTCATTTTTGCATAGCATGAAATGTTTAGACATCAGAGTTATTAAAAGTATAATATATAAACTTGAGCTGGCCTTCTTGGCTTTACCATTTGTCAATTCTATGATACCAGGCAGGTGATATACACATTAATTTAAAGTTTTGCTTCATTATCTATAAAAAGTGATGAAAATAGAACTGACCTCATTTTTTACTGTGAAAATTAAATAACACAAAGTACATACAGTTCTTTAATCTCGTTTGTGGAACACATTTGTGTGCACATGTGTGTGTTCAGTTGTGGGTTACTCTTTGCAACCCCCTGGACTGTAGTCTGCCAAGCTCCTCTGCCCATGGGATTTTTCCAGGCAAGAATACTGGAGTGGGTTGCCATTTCCTTCTCCAGGAACATACTTACTATTCAATAAATATTTGTCACTTTATTGTTATTATTGTTTCACACATTAATCAGTATATGGGTCTAATCAGATTTTCTAAATATTTGGCTCTCTCTATATTTTCAAAAATGTTATAGAAAGGCTTGATTCTTTTATCAGGGGTGATTTGGGGGTAGAGGTCGCAGATGCACTGGGATTTATGAGAAATCCATTAGAAGGTGTCAGAGAGGAGGCTCTGTGGGACTCTGGATGAATGCCAGTCAATCTTGATTTTAATCTGGAAACCTCCCTATAATTTGGAAATGAATCTGGAAACCTAGGTGGGAAAGGGTGGGACTCCTCTGGGATTTCAGCAACCCGAAGTACTTCACATCTCTTCCCAGCTTGAGTGCATGGCAACATCAACAATGAGGCAGGCGCCTACCCCACCTTCTCTGGACTATCTTCTCCATCTCCAGAAGAACACAAACAGAATGGAAGGAAGGAAAAGACACAATGGGCAAAATGTTAGGAAATACTTTCCTTTTAGAGTTCCTGGCAGCAAGCAAGTTTTTCTGTTTTGGGGTACTATTATTTGGACATTTAAAATATCATAGGATCATAGAATGAAAACTTTATGGAGATCTGAAACAAGACCAGTTCATCTACCCATTTTATAGATGAAGAAACTGAGGCCCAGATGAGGAAATGAAAAGAATCAAAGTAGATGAGACCTAGAATCAATTATCCAAAGGGTTTCTAGAAAGAACAAAAGGCTGAGTGAGGACCAAAAGGTGATGATGTCAGGAGACACAATTTATTCAATAAGGAAGGTTAATTAATGAGTTTCAAAGCTGTACAGAGATAAAAGAAGGACACCCTGGGAGGCTGGGCCACCACCCAATTGGAGTGTCTCAAAAGTTAGAGGGTGAAAGTGGTGGACAGAGAAGAGGAATAGTGGGTCTGATGACCTTCTAGGAACATGTTCAACCTTGACTTCTAATGTACCTAAAAGCAGCCAATGACAGGATTCTTTTTACTTGGTGATCTAGTAATTTACATCTCAGCAAATTAAGTACATTTCAGATGCTTTCAGTAAATTGCAAATAAACTTACCTGTGTTTCTGGCTTACTCATGTTCTAGATGTGGAAATAGCAAAGAAAGGCATATGAAGTTCAGACACATCACCAATTATTTCCTGTATACTATTAGGAAAGTCAGTGCCGTAGTCTTTGTGTCCTCATCTGAAAAACAGGCAGTTGTATAGACTGAATAATATACTATATGTGAAAGTGCTTCGCTAAATTACTGAAGTGATTAACAGTATTTAAAGATGGAAAAATATCAATAAAATGTAAGACCACACAAGGAAGACTTCTGTGTGCTGAAACTACTTTAAAAATAATGCTTTTCTTTCATAGCTAATTCAGGACATAACTGTGTTGTTGTTACTGTTTGGTCGCTAAGTCATGTCTGACTCTTGTGACTTCATGGACTGTAGCATGCCAGGCTTCCCTGTCCTTCTCCATCTCGCAGAGTTTGCTCAAACTCAAGTCCATTGAGTTAGTGATGCCATCCAACCATCTCATCTTCTCCTGCCCTCAGCCTTTCCCAGCATAAGGGTCTTTTCCATTGAGTCGGCTCTTCACATCAGATGACCAAAGTACTGGAGCTTCAGCTTCAGCAGTAGTCCTCCCAATGAATATTCAGGATTTATTTCCTTTAGGATTGACTGGTTTTATCTCCTTGCAGTCCAAGGGACTCTCAAGAGTCTTCTCCAGCATCACGATTTGAAAGCATCAGTTCTTTGATGGTCAGCCCAACTCTCATATGCATACATGACTACTGGAAAAATCATAGTCTTGACATAGACCTTTTGTGGCAAAGTGATGTTTCTGCTTTTTAATACACTGTCTAGGTTTGTCATGGGGCTTCCTGGGTAGCTCAGTTGGTAAAGAATCCACCTGCAATGCAGGAAGCCCTGGTTTGATACCTGGGTCTAGAAGTTCCCCTATAGGAGGGCATGGCAACCCACTCCAGTATTCTTGTCATAGCTTTCCTTCCAAGAAGTAAGTATCTTTTAATTTCATGTCTGTAGTCACCATCCACAGTGATTTTGGAGCCAAAGAAAATAAAGTTTGTCACTGTTTCCACCTTTTTCCAATTTGTCATGAAATGATGGAACTGGATGCCATGATCTTAGCTTGTGGGATGTTTAATTTTAAGCCAGCTTTTTCACTCTCCTCTTTCACCCTCATCAAAAAGACCTTTAGTTACTTTTCACTTTCTGCCACTAGAGTGGTATCATCTGCATATCTGAGGTTGTTGATATTCTCCTGGCAATCTTGATTCCAGCTTGTGATTCATCCAGTCTGGAATACATGATGCATTTTGCATAGAAGTTAAATAAGCAGGGTGATAATATACAGCCTTGATGTACTCCTTTCCCAATTTTGAACCATTTCACTGTTCCATGTACAGTTCTAACCGTTGCTTCTTGACCTGCATACAGGTTTCTCAGGAGACAAGCCTGAGGGTGTCTGGTGATCTGGTACTCCCATCTCTTAAAGAGTTTTCCATAGTTTGTTGTGATCCACACAGTCAAAGACTTTAGCATAGTCAATGAAGCAGAAGTAGATGTTTTCCTGGAATTCCCTTGCTTTCTCTATGATCCAATGAATGTTAACAGTTTGATCTATGATTCCTTTACCTTTTCTAAACCCAGCTTGTACATCTGGAATTTCTCAGTTCATGTCCGGCTGAAGCCCAGCTAAAAGGATTTTGAGCATATCCTTGCTGAAATGAGCACAATTGTATGGTAGTTTGAATATTCTTTGGCATTACCCTTCTTTGGGATTGCAATGAAAACTGACCTTTTCCAGTCCTGTGGCCACTGCTGAGTTTTCCCAAATTTGCTGTCATATTGAGTGTAGCACTTTAACAGCAGAATCTTTTAGGATTTTAAATAGCTCAGCTGAAATTCTGTCAGTCCCACTAGCTTTGTTCATAGTAATGCTTTCTAAGGCCCACTTGACTTTACACTCTAGGATGTCTGGCTCTAACTGAGTGACCACACCATCATGGTTATCCAGGTCATCAAAACCTTTTATTTAGAGTTCTGTGCATTCTTGCCACCTCTTCTTAATCTCTTTTGTTTCTGTTACCACTTCTTACTGTTTTGTCCTTTATCATGCCCATCCTTGCACAAAATGTTCCTTTGATATATCCAATTTTATTGAATTGACCTCTTGTCTTTCTCATTCTATTTTTCCTCTGTTTTTTTGCATTGTTCATGTAAGAAGGCTTACTTATCTGTCTTTGCTATTCTCTGGAATTCAACTCAATGCAAGGCATAGCTAGAATCTCAAATGATTCATGTCTTCCATGTGTGCACAAATCAGAGATAATCCCCAGGTTTCTAGGTGAGAAGTTTTCTGTAACTGGGAGGGAGCTTGCAGAAAAATGCAGTACCGGAAACAAACCATTTACTGAATTGATTTAACAGCTAATGAGAGATGACAGAAGGAAGAGTCAATGAACTTGAAGCCAGAGCAATAGAAATAATTCAATATGAAGAACATAGAAAAGACTAAAAATAATACGACCTTTGTGATTTTTCAGGATCACATCAAAAAGATGAACAAATACATAAGTGGAATCTTAGAAGGAAAGAATTGAGGAAACAAAATAATCTTTGAAGAAATAAATGTACAGATTCCAGAAAAACAGTAATCCCAAGTAGGATAAATATAAATAAGACCATAAGTAGGTACATCATAATCAAAATACTGAAAACAAGACATGAAATATGTCTGAGAAAAGTGGCGCATTCCATAAGAGAATAACAGTACAAGTCATCTCTGACTTCTCCTAATAATGATGGATTTCAAAAAAGAGTGAAACTGCATCTGAAAGTGCTAAAAGCAGGGTGGGAAGGTGGTTTGGAGAAAAAGAAAATATAAAAGTTCTCAGCTTGGAATTCTATATCACTAAAAATGTCCTTCAAAAATTAAGGTGAAATCTATGGTTTAAAGCAGGATAAATTTCCCCATTATGGCAATGAAGTCTTGTGTTAAAATATGACACTTTACTACAGGTCACTGCTTTATTTCTTTAAGACTTTTGGTAAATTGCCTTTTGTAAAACATCAAGAACACATTTGTACATTTTGCTAATTTAATGACCAAAAAGCACAGTGTGCGCCAGATATTCAAGGAAAAGAAAGTTATTCTTGGTGAGAAAATGACTGTATATACACTTGAAATTAAACTATCATTCAGTTATCTAGAAGATTATCCAATAAATTCCTCTATCTTCCTATAATTGGCTGCATTTGCAAATTGAAATTTTGCAAACAAAACTCACTACTTTCTTGACACCACTGACTTTGTACAATTAAATTCATATGTATGCTTCAAGGGGAAAAAATGGAAAACATGTCTTTCTTTTACCATCTATCTGTGTTACCATAAATTTATATTCATTGTGATTTTTCTTTTACGGGAAGGTAAAGCATGAAAGATTTTCCTTGTAACATAAAAAATTCTGATTTAATTGTTAAAAAAAATTAAGGTGAGATAAAGATGTTTTCAGAAAAAAGAAAGCTAGATAATTTATCACAAGCACACCTACACTTCAAGGAAAACCAAAAAATGTTTTCCAGGCTGAAGGGAAATCATACCAGACTAAAACACTGTTCTTTCAGTAAGAAAAGAAGTATATCAGAAACGATAAACATGTAGGTAAATATTTTAAAAAAATTATTTTCCTTCTTCCTAAAAAATTACATATGGCTATTTAAAGTAAATATTTTAAGTTTGAACTGTGGGATGGAAAACATTTATATTGTAAAATCTATGGTAAGTATAACAACCAATTTTGGAGATGGGTAATTAATTGTATGTGGTTGCAAGTTTCTTTCATTTAACATAAAGTAACACAATAGTACCTCTAAATAAACTGAAATGTTAAATGAAGATGTCATAGGACTCCTCTAATGGCATTGCCTTCCAATGCAATTGGTACCAGTTTGATCCCTGATCATGGAGCTAAGATCCCACATGCCTCAGGACCGAAAAACCAAAACATAAAACAGAAGCAGTATTGTAACAAATTTAATAAAGACTTAAAAAAAAATCCATGTGCAAAACCAAAACAAAACAACAAAACAAAATATGTTGTAAACCCCTAGAGCTATCACCTGAATAATGAAAATAAAATAATAATAATGCAAACACATATAGCTAAAAAGTCAACAGATAGAATGGAATTCTTAAAAAAAAAAAAAACAAAAAACCCTAGCCCTAAGAAAAGCAGGAAGGGAAAACCAGAAGAATAAAAGACAAATGACACAAATACAGAATAAATAGTAAAACAGTAAGCCTAATTCCCCATCAGCATGTCGACTCCAGAGAGGTGAAGACTGTGTTCATTTCTGTTCATGATTTATCTGAATGAGTTGGTGAGTGAGTGAATAACTATATGCTGTGACAACAACTCTTCCAGTCCTGGGGTCTCCTCTATGACTTCATGTGATAAACAGGGCATTTCTTGATGTTCTATTCACTGGAAAGTTGTCAACAGTTTCAGTATGTGACTTTTTGAGTAACTCCTTGAAATGTGTGGAAAGACATGGGCTGAAACTTGAATTGGATAATACTTTATGTTGAAATCAGTCCCATTTCTCTACATAGGATTTCTCTACGTGGGAACCTGGCTATAGAAAGGTGTTGCCTAAGGCAGTCCACCAGGGTTTGGTGGGTTACTTTTGCTTTTGATGTGAGACATAACTGTTGAAAAACTAATAACAAATAATTTGATTATATGACCAATTTTGATTTGGTGGAGATTCCAACTGTAGGGAAAAGTAGACAGACTCCAATCAAGTTCAAGGATTTCATAGAGTGAAAATGAGAAGTAGGGGTCCTTCTAAAGACTTAGATAGTCTAAATATTTCTGAATTTTTAAATTTCTGAGTTAAAATTTTTGACATTTAAATATTGACACTTTGAGATTTTTTTTTTTTAATACCCTAAGGGACTCTTATTTGAGGACAATTCCTACTTGATGAGTTTCCACTGAGGATAGTTTTTCCATCAGAAGTGGTGTAGGAATAGAATGAATGACTAATACATTTTGCAACTATTTATTGAATATTGATTATGACCACTTAAGATTTTAATTTTTTATCAACTGAAAAAATATGACAAATGAGGCGACTCACTTTAATAGAAGCTAGGTATAGAGAGGAAAAGATTGGAAATGGGGAGATGGTCTTTATTCACCAGTTATTTATGTAATGTCTGCTTTCTCAAAGGAATTTTGGAATTCAACAGGAGACCTGAGGTCATAAAACCTCACTTCAGCTCCCACTCTGTCACTTCCCTGGTGGTTCACTGGTAAAGATTCCTGCTAATGCAGGAGACACAGGTTCAATCCCTAGATCAGGAAGATCCCCTGGAGGAGAAAATGGCAACTGACTCCAATATTCTTGCTTGGGAAATCCCACGGAAGAGGAGGCTGGCGGGCTACAGTTCATGGGGTCCTTAAGAGTCAGACACAACTGAGTGACTAAACAACTGCCTCTTAGCAGTATGTTACCCTAAAACAAGCCACGTGGCTTTTCTAAGGCTGGGTTTTCTCCTCTGTAAAGTGGAAAAGTAATTTTTATAACTTAATTTTCTACAGAAAAATGACACCTTTTCTACAGACCTAAGAAGAAATGAGAAACTAGAGGTGAAACAGTGTAGTGCTAAATGAGTATGAGAATAATCACAACCAAGAAAAAAAATGTAAAGGAAAAGAATTACCTTTAAAATTATTTGCTCTTTTTACTTTTATGGAGTTTGAGGCAATACTATGGTTTACATGTTTCATTTTGATGTCTTCCATAGTGCTTTTGTTAGTAATAGTGCCATGTTAAATAGCAAACCAGTCAGTAATACACCCAAACACATAAGGAACTAAATATTCAATAAAGGTAGTATTTAATGATCCAGAGAGATGATATGGGGTGAGAGGTGGGAGGGGGTTTCAGGATTGGGAGCTCGTGTACACCTGTGGCTGATTCATGTCAATGTATGGCAAAACCAATACAGTATTGTAAAGTAGAATAAAGTAAAAATAAAATTAAAAAATAAATAAATAAATAAAAATCAGTAGAAAAGAAGGATTATTCAGTGCACAGTTTGGGGAGATATAAAGTTCAATTCTTGCCCATATAAATTCTATAAGCATATAAAATTTAAATTTAAAAATGAAATCATAAAAACACTAAAAGAAAATGTTGATATATGTCTTAAGCATCTTGCTTGGAGTGAGGAAATTTTTTCAAAGAAAGACAACAAAACCTAGCAGTTATAAAATGTGTGATTCATTTACTCATACAAAAACCTGCTACACAGAAAAATACATTGCAACACGTAAGAAAGAAGAGATGCTTTTTTTTTTTCTGTTAAAGAGCTATAACAAGTTTGGAAGAAAAACAATGAAATTGGATAAATGATATGAACAGGAAATTCACAGAAAATAAATAAAATGAATTCTAAATGTATAAATATGTTCAACCTCATTCATTATTAAAGAAATGTAAATGGAAACAAATTGAAACACCATTTTTCCACTCATAAGGTTGACAGATATTGAAAAGAATGGAGTATAGAAGAGATTCATCTTCATATGTTTTGTGTGTGAGTCAGTTTGGTACAACTTCTTGGAACAACAGTTGACAAAAATCTGCCAAACTTCTACTTTCCCTTCCCTTAGATAGCAAAGATATCTGTACGTGATCATTTACGATGATATTTTTTTAGTAACTGAAAAAATACCTTGATTGCTTATTAGTAGGGAATTATTAAAAATTTATGGAACATCTGTATAGTGGAAAAGTGTGAATCCAGAAAGGAAAACTGAATTAGAGCTTTATTATATCTCTAAGATATATTGTTATGTGATTAGAGCAAAATCCTAAACAACAGGTATAGTATTTTGCCCTTTGGGTTATAAAGAAAAAACAAATTTTTGCATATTTATATTAGTAGTCCCTAAGGAATTAAAAGGCAGCTACTCAACAAATGTTCTTTAAATGGATTAATTCACTTGCTTTAATCTATGACATGATAGACTCTGGCTGCTTTTGAGGGAGCCATACTTTTCAAGGCTTAAATCTCTCACAATTCCTCCTTATTAGTTTTTAGTGTGTTCAGAAGAAACACACACACACACATACATTTGTATATACTTTCCTTTAAATGATGAATAAACACAAGGGAATATATCTGCTAATGAGTTTCTACAAGTCACAATCAATGGAGCTTCTAGAAATCAAGATTTTTCCAACTGTAAATGACGTAAGCTAAATCCAAACTATCCTATGCAAAAGGGTATTTATAGGTCTTGCATTATGCACAGCCATATTGAGGGACTCAAATGATGTCATCAAAGCATGACTTTTCTCCCTTTCTTTCAGCTTTCTTTTTTTTTTGACTTTTAATATGTACCATTTTTATTGAAAAAATCATGAAATTTAGCTTTAGTTTTTGGTTTTTTAAAAAAATTCTTATTCCTATTAATTAATTATTATTATTATTATTTTACTTTACAATATTGTATTGATTTTGCCATACATCAACATGAATCCACTACGGGTGTAGATGTGTTCCCAATCCCGAACCCCCCTCCTACCTCCCCCTGCTCCCCAACACCATCCCTCCGGGTCATCCCTGTGCACCAGCCCTAAGCATCCTACACCTTGCGTTGAACCTAGACTGACGATTCATTTCTTATATGATATTATACATGTTTCAATGTCATTCTCCCAAATCATCCCACTCTCGCCCTCTTCCACAGAGTTCAAAAGACTATTCTATACATCTGTGTTTCTTTTGCTCTCTCGCATACAGGGTTATCGTTACCATCTTTCTAAATTCCATATATATGCATTAGTATACTGTATTGGTGTTTTTCTTTCTGGCTTACATCACTCTGTATAATCGGCTCCAGTTTCATCCACCTCATTAGAACTGATTCAAATGTATTCTTTTTAATGGCTGAGTAATACTCCATTGTGTATATGTACCACAGCTTTCTTATCCATTCATCTGCTGATGGACATCTCGGTTGCTTCCATGTCCTGGCTATTGATTTCATTCTTTCCAAATAGAGCAGGTGGGCATCTTTCATCTGTGGGGCTATAGGCTGTAAGCAAACTTGGGTTCACATTGTTTTACTCCTTGAAACTAGAAGGTGAAGTAAACTCTCATTCTGTTCCAAAGTAGATCTCAGGCATGGACTTGGATTGATCCAGTTGAAGTTGAACAGACAGGGGCGAGGTATCTGCAGACTCTGGGCTGTTGACAAAGACTACTGTGACTAGTAGGGCCACCAGAATCACATAATTCAAATCACACATTTTCTTACAATGGTTCCATTCAAGTGGACCTATTGAGCATTTTTCAGCACTGTTGATTAGGTTACAACCCATTCCTTATAGATATAACACGGTAAATGCTAACTCACAATTCTTCTTTTCTTGAAGGTCAAGAATAAAGAAGCTGAAATTGGTATGTGTTGAGAAATAGAGAGGAACACTATCTTTTTTTCTCTCTTAATAGCTTCTTCTTTATATTGGCTAAAAATAAAAACCTGGACTTTGGTCCAAGTCAGAATTTGCAACAGAGGTACCTATTTGATGAGTTCATTAAGAGATGGATCATATTTGACAGGCTTGCTGTTGTGCCCCCAGCACCTGGTACACAGCTGGGGATAAAGTAATTGATCAATGAATATTTGTTGAGGCAATGAAGGAAGGAAGGAAAGAAAAGAAAGAAGAAAGGGAAGGAGGTAGGCATGAAGGGAATTGGTCTAGCAACATACAGGGTTAGATGCTCAAGGAAAAATGTTTGACTTTAATGTGAAACTTTTGATGCTAAGATTCATGGGTAGTCTTACCAGACAACAAAACTATAAATACTGAAATCATTTTGAAGCAGAGATTGATTATAGTTAAGGTGAGATAAATTAAAAGTGTGCCTCATATATGTATTTTATTAAGCATTTGGTTTCTCAAGAACACGCATTTCATTTTTAATGATTATGACATTTTAGCAAACTCTCCAAAGCATGTTATTCTTATTCTTGGTTACCTACACCACCAGGAACTCTCTCCATCTGGACAATGAAATTGAAGGCAATGCAATTCCACTTACCTTGCCCTTGGATGAAATACCCAAGAGATATCCTGATAATATTTTGGGCAGAGCTTACAGTGGAAACATTTGGATAACATTAGGAGATTTCATAATTTGAAAAAAACTATCAAATATGGAAATATAGACAAATTCTAATAGGTGTTATGAATAATGGGAATGGAATTGGGATGGCTATGGACTGGAAATATTGGCAATGAAAATATTAGTAGGATTTGGAATAGCTGAGAAGAGTTCATAAACAAAAATAACAATGGGGAGGCAGAGTCAAGAGCACCAAGAAAGATAGAAAGGCACAGAATGTGCTTGGGACCCAGTAAGAGAATTCCAGTTGCTGGAGTACAGACCATGAGAGAGCAAAGCAAAGCAGGCATATGGGCCAGGCTCAGAACTCGCATGTTAAGGAGAGATGTTTGGTAGCCACAGGGAAGCTATTGGAAGTTCTTGAGTCTAGGACTGACATGAAGAAAGTATGCAAGGAAGATTAACTCTGTGTTGGGTAGATTAAGAAGTAGAGAGACCAAAAGCAGGAAGGATTGGAAGGTATTTTAGGGCTATGACCACAAAAGAGTGGGCAGGTAGTTCTAAAAGAGATACTACCAGGATGATTTTTAAGCTTGAGATGCTGACCAAGTCCTTTAAGGGAAAAGAGAAGTCTTATGGTTCCCAGTGTTGACATGTATCTTTTAGAATAATGTTGTCTACGTGTACACTAATATAAATGTAGGAATAAATTGTTTATTTCATGGCTTGGAAACACCAAATGAAGTTATAAACTAAATGCAAATACAACTACAAAATAACTACAGTTTGGGCGGACAAATTTAAATAGATGTAAAGGGAAGTTCTGTTTAACTGAAAATTATTCTGTATTTACACCTGCTCTGACAAGGGCCTTTGAAGTCTGACTTGTCTGTACTCACTCGAGTCTCAGATCTCCCATCACAGGTTTTCTATTTGCACTGTTGCAAAACTTTTGTTGTATAAAGTTCTGAGATGTTGTTAGACTTTCATTTGCTGTGAACATATCACTTATTTATTAGGATTTCTCATATTTTTTTTTCATTAGCCATGACAACTAACTATATCAGGCTCCTCTGTCCATGGAATCCTCTAGATAAGAATACTGGAGTGGGTAACCATTCCCTTTACCAGGGATCTTCCCAATCCAGGGATCAAACCCAGGTCTCCTGCTGATTTCTTACCATCTGAGCCACAAGGGAAGCATTGTATTACTTTGGAGCCAATGCCAATTTGCTTATAAACACAACAAATATAGGCATTTAAATCTCATAAGGTAGTAATACAGGTAACCCAAGTATTAAAAGTGTTTGAATGGTTATAAAAGTCAAATGAAAAAATTTAATTTTATCATGGTATGCCAGGAATGTGTGGATTCTGAAACTTCACTGAGAAGTAGAAAACCTGTAGAAAGGTGCCCTGGGCCTACAGCCTGTTTCTAAGGGAGCTGCCTTTTCTAAGCCTCTGCTGCTTAAGTGACCATGTCCTGTGCCTTATCACCCATTTGCCTTTCTCCACCCGCACCCTCTCTGGCCACTGTGGGTTGGGTCAGGAAGGGAGGGTGCACTTGAGCCAAGGATATGCAATCCACTGGCTGGTCAGTAGCCAGAAAGTTTTAGACAGCAAAGGAGAGTTGACTGCATTTCCTCCCTCCCACTTCTCTCCCCTAAATATGGAGAGAATTTGCCAGTTGAGAATACATATAAATACAGAAGGGTGATCTCAAAATGGGACTAGAGACCTATGTTGCCCAAAAGCAATGTGTACTTATGGAGAAATGGATATCACGAGCATCTTGAATCACTCCTCAAGTTCCAACATCAATACATTCAACACAAGTTTGGTTAAACAAAAAAGGAAATAGATTGCTCCAAGGTAGGAAGGTCAATCATTTCACTTGGACCAAGTTTTTCTCCTCCCAGGAGTTCTCCTTTCCTCTATGATTGTTTCATTTCCTGATACTATGTGATGGTAAGAAGGAAAGTGGATATACCTCTCCATCAAATAAGAAAAGTCTGCTTGTATATCATTAACTCTAACCAAATCTCTAGGTCCATCTCTGAAGAAATTAATGGGATCTAGTATTGTGATTCACATGCCCCATCCTAAGAGTGATGAATGGTGTTGTGAGATCTTCTTAAAGTACATGGACTGAAAACAGCATGTTTTTCAGAGGAGAACTAGAAGGGTGGAGGTAAGTCTGAGAGCAACATTACTTATCCACTACACATCTTTCTCTGCACCCAGTTTCTTTGTAAAATGGTGATAGGAATCCTGCTCTGCCCTCCACTCAATGCAGTTGTGAAAATAAAGTGAGGCAGTGGGTGTAAACACATTTGACAACTATAAAATACATACAACATGAAGTAATATTTCTTTAAAGGATTTTTATACCCCCTTGCCAACATCTGCTGGATCATTGAAAAAGCAAGAGACTTCCAGAAAAACATCTATTTCTGCTTTATTGACTATGCCAAAGCCTTTGATTGTGTGGATAATAATAAACTGTGGAAAATTCTGAAAGAGATGTGCCTATCAGACCACCTGAAATGTCTCTTGTGAAATCTGTATGCAGGTCAGGAAGCAACATATAGAACTGAACATGGAACAACAGACTGGTTCCAAATAGGAAAATAAGTATGTCAAGGCTGTATATTGTCACCCTGCTTATTTAACTTATATGCAGAGTACATCATGAGAAACGCTGGACTGGAAGAAGCACAAGCTGGAATCAAGTTTGCCAGGAGAAATATCAATAACCTCAGATATGCAGATGATACCACTCTTATAGCAGAAAGTGAAGAACTAAAAAGCCTCTTGATGAAAGTGAAAGAGGAGAGTGAAAAAGCTGGCTTAAAGCTCAACATTCACAAAGCTAAGATCATGGCATAGGGTCCCATCACTTCATGGGAAATAAATGGGGAAACAGTGGAAACAGTGTCAGACTTTGTTTTGGGGGGCTAACAAATCATTGCAGATGGTGACTGCAGCCATGAAATTAAAAGACGCTTACTCCTTGGAAGGAAAGTTATGACCAACCTAGACAGCATATCAAAAAACAGAGACATTCCTTTGCCAATAAAGGTCCATCTAGTCAAGGCTATGGTTTTTCCATTAGTCATGTGTGGATGTGAGATTTAGATTATAATGAAAGCTGAGCACCAAAGAATTGATGCTTTTGGACTGTTGTGTTGGAGAAGACTCTTGAGAGTCCCTTGGACTACAAGGAAATCCAAACAGTCCATACTAAAGGAGATCACTCCTGAGTGTTCACTGGAAGGACTGATGTTGAAACTGAAACTCCAATACTTTGGCCACCTGATGTGAAGAGCTGACTCATTTCAAAAGATCCTGTTGCTGGGAAAGATTGAGGGCAGGAGGAGAAGTGGATGACAGAGGATGAGATGGTTGAATGGCATGACCAACTCAATGGATGTGAGTTTGGGTAAACTCTGCGAGTTGGTGACGGACAGGGAGGCCTGTCGGGCTGCAGTCCATGGGGTTGCAAAGAGTTGGACACAACTGAGCGACTGAACTGAACTGAACTTGTCAAGTACACAAGAATATAATCAAGCTTCCTGGGATACTCCCCACCCTACTGACAGCAGATTCAATTTTTCTGGGACCAATTCCTCTAGCAGAATTCTGGGATATTCCCCTTATTTCATTTTGGGCAGTATTTATGTGTCATAATATGCAAATATCGCTATTTTAATGGCAGCTGCTAGAGGTTTATAGGACTCCCCTCATGGCTCAGATGGTAAAGAATCCACCTGCAATGCAGGAGACCTGGGTTCATTCCTCTGGTTGGAAAGATTCCCTGGAAGAGGGCTTGGCAACCCACTCCAGTATTCTTGCCTGGAGAATCCCCATGGACAGAGGAGCCTGGCGGGCTAAAGTTCATGGGGTCACAGAGAGTTGGATATGACTGAGTGACTAAGCACAGCACAGCACAGAGTTTTAGAGAGTCATTAATTTTAATAAGGTTTTCTCATTATCCAGTCTTTCACTTCACAGCTTAGAAGGCATGTACTACTTTCATTGTTACTGGAGTCTGGGCTGGCAGACAATGGTTGTAGCTCCAAAGAGAAAGGGCACTCTAAGAAAGATGATGGTTTCTGCATATTAAATGCTTCCTTGATTTTGAAATGTATGTGATTCAGAGAGCCAAAGAATATTACATTCTTTGTGTATATTCTTTGGGACAGTGCACATTTTGATGCAAGAGTTGTTAGGGTAGTTTGGTGTTTAGACAAGCAACTCCTCCCGAGGGATGGCCATTGATGAGAGGGGCAACAGATTTGGGGCCCAGAAAATACTCTCATGTGGTAGCAATGAGAGCAAATCAACAGGACCTACATGCTGGGTTTCTTTGATTTGAAACTGAGCCCAGATATGCCTCAAAGAGCTGTAAAATAAGGCATAGATGGAACAATTCTAATAGGACTTTGTCTTCTAAGTTGGAAAAATGTAGGTGAACTTCTTGAATTCACATCACTGTGTTGAGTACAAATCTCATCATCAATTCCAAGAAAATTCAATATGTACTTTTGGCTGCATTTTCTGTATAACCTGTAGACACAAGGGCTATAGAATTTGTTACTAGGTAAGACTGGAGGAAGATGGCTTGGAAATGTAGCAATTACTCTACCATCTTCAGGCCACTCTGGCACAGAGTGCCTTTGTGTGAATAACAAAATGGCGTCTGCTCCAAATGGACCAAGAACAGGAAAGCTCTTTCTCCTCTGTGGTAGTAAACACAGTGCTTTCCCAAGCCCCTTGGCCGGCGTCCTGTGAGCAGGCACAGGTTATACCCTCCCAGGGAGAATACCTGGCAAAGTATGAATCCTAGTTTGTTAGAGGGAATAGGAGGGGCAAAAGTCATATTTGTTGTTTTAGTTAGCATTTTTGGGGTGCTTCCTTGGAGCAGAGGTTCTTAAGGAAGGATCTTGATAAAAATTAACTGAAGATATATTTAAAATTTGAGTGTGTAGTTTTCAACCTGAGAAATTCCTATTTAGGATGAGTGGGTTAAGGACTAGACATGTGGATATTTTTTTTTAATTAAAAATTTGTTGGGGCTGCATTGGGTCTTCATTTTTGTGCACTGACTTTCTCTAGTTGTACCAAGCGGGAGGTACTCTCTAGTTGCTTTGCATGGGCTTCTCAATTGTGGTGGCCACTCTTGTTGTAGAGCATGGGCCTCAGTAGTTGTGGCCACTGGCTTAGTTGCCCCACAGCATGTGGGATCTTCCCGGACCAGGGATAGAACCCATGTTCCCTGCATTGGCAGGTGGATTCTTAACCACCGGACCACCAGGGAAACCCTAGACGTGTGCATCTTAGAATACTTCCTGGAATATTCTGATGTTCAGTCCTGACACTATCAGTTATTTCTCTTTGGAATTACTGGAGGCTCTCTTTCTTCTCCTCATTCAGTTCAGGGGCTCCTTGATAGGTGGCCAGAAACAGCCCTATGAGAAACTCCTACTCTCTGCATACAGCTTTGCTATGAAGTCATTCCTGCCTCCTCTGAATTCCTTCAGTGCTTTGTCTTGCTCACACAACACTTGTCACCATGTTCTGTACTGGAGTTATTTATGAACATGTCTTACCTCCTAACACACAAACCCTGAAAAGGCTGAGACTCTGTAACACCCAGAGGTCACCCACTGGGGCCCTTGGGTTGCATGCCATCAATCAATATGTTTTCCTTGGCCCTTAGAGTATTTAAAACTTCTAAAAAATTACTTGCCACCTTTTAAAATCATGGAGGTTTTCCTCCAACCCCTGAATTTCCTCCTAAATATGATGACCATTGTGCAACAATTTTTCTGTCGCAATATCTGAAGTCCTGTCGACACAGGCTCCACATTCTTGCGTCGCTACTATTGACTGGAGCTGAGTATGTATCCCCTTTCAAGTGGGAGTCACCCCCTTCAGTTCGCTGCAGTCCCCACCACTCCCTGTCATCTTACACTAGACTGCTTCTTTCATTACCTTTCTCACCTGGCACCAGTTAAGTATTTGAATTTGTAATCCCATTAAAGGCTTCTCTGATGGCTCATTGGGAAAGAACCTACCTGTCAATGCAGGAGATGCAGGTTCAATCCCTGGGTTGGGAAGATCTCCTGGTGAAGGAAATGGCAATCCATTCCAGTATTCTTGCCTGGGAAATCCCATGGACAGAAGCAGCCTGGCAGTCTACTATCCATGGGGGTCTGAAAAGAGTTGGACACAATTAGCAACTAAACAGCAACAGCAACTCCATTAAGCAGTTTTTATTTCTTCACAATATCTGAGTTTTTTTAGATGCTTCGTAAATATTTGTCCAATGGCAAAAGGAAAGTATAAACTGCTCCAGGGGGATGGGTGCTTAAGTGGGATTCCTTCTCTGAGCTGCAGATATGAGTTCATAAAAAGAACAAAATAGTGTATTATATTAGATTTTGTATTGTGGCTTTTCCCAGTCAAGAATTAGGAGCTGGTTCCTCATTTTCAGGAGCTTTATCTAAATCTCTTATCAGCTGCCAAGCAGCTAAGCAATCCTCCTCAAGCTAGAGGAAACTGATACTAAGCATGAGAATTTGAGTCAGCAGGTTGTTCTCTCAAGGTCTCTCCCTGGATTTTTGTATGGTAGCCTGCTATTTATCAGTGTTTTCAAAATTGGCTCCATATAATTCTCCACTGGGAATCCCTTTGGGCTGAGCAGCTCTTGCCCAGGAATATCCTTTTTTTATGGCTGCCAGGATCATTATCATGGTTTTTTGGAGATATAAATAAAGTAGTGCTTTCAGCAATGGTTTCAGAAGTGCAATCTCATCCTCTTTAGCTCTATAATTAAAATTCCTTATTCCCTTCCCATGTCTTACGTAGGATGTGAACAACTTGATAAAATATTAGGAGACGTGAGAATTTTATAGTTTTATTGGTCTTGTGCTATTCTTATTGGCAAATGATACTGTTTTTCTTTGTATAATATTGATATATTGTTAAGCTTTCCTTTAAAATATTTTGCATAAAAGTTAAGTTTGTTGAAAGAAAGATAAGGAAATAATAGTTCTGATGGAATGAGGCTGTCACAGAAATGATAAGTTTGCTATGGCTTTGACACTTGTTTGGTAAGGACTAAATTTTAAGATAAAGTCTGAAGTCTTCCACAACAGGACACTGCCCATGTCTTTAGCCTCAGCTCCCACTAATTTCTTTCTCCTTTTTCTACTGTACATCCTAATGGAACAGGAACTTTTTTTTACTGTTCCTAAATATATTGGGAGGTTTCCCCACCTTTCAGAAATGGTTTCATGATGACTAAAGGTTTTCTTCCTGGACAGCACTGGGTATTCGCTCTGGTAAAAGCATCCGCTGGACACCCACTCCAGCCTCACCATCTTGTTCCTATGACTGATGCTTTTCAGCTTTCATTTGCAGCTGCAGTGCAGCCCCCTCCAGAGTCTTGCTGGACCAGCCTATATAATACAGGCCTTGCTTCCTATTTTCTTCATAGCATCCTACTTCTTTCCTTTCTAATTCTTTATAAAAAACTATTAAAAAAAAACTTATTTCCTTTCCTGGCTATTAAAAGTCTCTCCCACTGCATTGTGAATTCCTTGAGGACGGAGCCCTCACATCCTATTCACTGCTGCATCCCTAATAGCCAGCAGAGCCAGGGAAACACAGTTTCTCAGTAGATATTTGATGAATGTGTGAATGTTCTTCTTGCCTTTGTACCTAGGTGAATTCCTTCTCATCATTCAAGGTCCATCTAACTCATGAACTACTCACCCGAGGACTTCTGCACTCTTCTCTACCAAGACAGAATAATTACTCTCTTCTCTGGGTTCACAAATCATCATCTCCACATGATCATTATAGTATCAAACACAGTGTATTGTAACTGAGTTAAAGGTCTATTTACCCAAAAATGTTGTGAGCTTCTTGAATACACAATACCTCTATCCTGGCCCCACCATCTAGTACTCATCCTCTGTTTCTAGCTGTGGTGCTATTAACACCAAGGGAAGCCATCTCCTTCTAATGACTTTGTGTCTAGAACTGACTGGGGTGGAAAGTGAGGAGGGATAACAAAGACAATGAGAAGACATTCTTGGTGTTTGTGGGATGTTAAAGTAAAGTATGCATGGCTTGTAGACATGCCCATAAAACCATCTTAAAAAAAGATGCTATTTCTTTAGAGAATTGTTTTCTTTAAGGTAAATCCTCCCCACTCAGAAATCTCCAACGTGATGCTTCCCTCTGCAGAAAAAACAAACACCAAAAAAAAATGAAACTTTACCATCTAGTGGTAGAAATCGTTAACTACAGAAATACATTCAACACTCAGTTATCCTCCCACTCAGCAGCTATTTCAGTTCAGTCGCTCAATAGTGTCCGACTCTATGCGACCCCATGAATCGCACCACGCCAGGCCTCCCTGTTCATCATCAACTCCCGGAGTTCACTCAGACTCACGTCCATTGAGTCAGTGATGCCATCCAGCCATCTCATCTTCTGTCATCCCCTTCTCCTCCTGCCCCCAATCCTTCCCAGTGTCAGAGTCTTTTCCAATGAGTCAACTCTTCTCATGAGGTGGCCAAACTCATGGAGTTTCAGCTTCAGCATCATTCCTTCCAAAGAAATCCCAGGGTAGATCTTCTTTAAAATGGACTGGTTGGATCTCCTTGCAGTCCAAGGGACTCTCAAGTGTCTTCTCCAACACCACACTTCAAAAGCATCCATTCTTTGGTGCTCAGGCTTCTTCACAGTCCAACTCTCACATCCA
Organism: Madoqua kirkii; assembly: GCA_006408675.1. NCBI lineage: Eukaryota > Metazoa > Chordata > Mammalia > Artiodactyla > Bovidae > Madoqua > Madoqua kirkii. The sequence goes on from SJYC01098654.1 coordinate 23,196, forward strand.
TACATGACCACAGGAAAAACCATAGCCTTGACTAGACGGACCTTAGTCAGCAAAGTAATGTCTCTGCTTTTCAATATGCTATCCAGTTTGGTCATAACTTTTCTTCCAAGGAGTAAGCGTCTTTTAATTTCATGTATGCAGTCACCATCTGCAGTGATTTGGGAGCCCCTCAAAATAAAATGTGACACTGTTTCCACTGTTTCTCCATCTATTTCTCATGAAATGATGCGACCAGATGCCATGATCTTTGTTTTCTGAATGTTGAGCTTTAAGCCAACTTTTTCACTTTCTTCTGTTACTTTCATCAAGAGGCTTTTTAGTTCCTCTTCACTTTCTGCCATAAGGGTGGTGTCATCTGCATATCTGAGGTTATTGATATTTCTCCCAGCAATCTTGATTCCAGCTTGTGTTTCTTCCAGTCCAGCGTTTCTCATGATGTACTCTGAATATAAGTTAAATAAGCAGGGTGACAATATACAGCCTTGACGTACTCCTTTTATTATTTGGAACCAGTCTGTTCTTCCATGTCCAGTTCTAACTGTTTCTTTCTGACCTGCATACAGATTTCTCAAGAAGCAGGTCAGGTGGTCTGGTATTCCCATCTCTTTCAGAATTTTCCACAGTTTATTGTGATCCACACAGTCAAAGGCTTTGGCATAGTCCAGAAAGCAGATGTTTTTCTGGAACTCTCTTGCTTTTTCCATGACACAGCAGATGTTGGCAATTTGATCTCTGGTTCCTTTGCATTTTCTAAAACCAGCTTGAACATCAGGGAGTTCACGGTTCACGTATTGCTGAAGCCGGGCTTGGGGAATTCTGAGCATTACTTTACTAGCATATGAGATGAGTGCAATTGTGTGGTAGTTTGAGCATTCTTTGACATTGCCTTTCTTTGGAATGGGAATGAAAACTGACCTTTTCCAGTCCTGTGGCCACTGCTGAGTTTTCCATATTTGCTGGCATATTGAATGCAGCACTTTCACAGCATTATCTTTCAGGATTTGAAATAGCTCAACTGGAATTCCATCACCTCCACTAGCTTTGTTCGTAGTGATGCTTTCTAAGGCCCACTTGACTTCACATTCCAAGATGTCTGGCTCTAGATTAGTGATCACATCATCATGATTATCTGGTTCATGAAGATCTTTTTGTACAGTTCTTCCATGTATTCTTGCCACCTCTTCTTAATATCTTCTGCTTCTGTTAGGTCCATACCATTTCTGTCCTTTATTGAGCAAATCTTTGCATGAAATGTTCCCTTGGTATCTCTGATTTTCTTGAAGAGATCTCTAGTCTTTTCCATTCTGTTGTTTTCCTCTATTTCTTTGCATTAATCACTGAAGAAAGCTTTCTTATCTCTTCTTGCTATTCTTTGGAACCCTGCATTCAGATGCCTATATCTTTCCTTTTCTCCTTTGCTTTTCGCTTCTCTTCTTTTCACAGCTATTTGTAAAGCCTCTCCAGACAGCCATTTTGCTTTTTTGCATTTCTTTTCCATGGGGATGATCTTGATCCCTGTCTCCTAAACAGTGTCACGAACCTCATTCCATAGTTCATCAGGCACTCTATCTATCAGATCTAGGCCCTTAAATCTATTTCTCACTTACACTGTATAATCATAAGGGATTTGATTTAGGTCATACCTGAATGGTCTAGCGGTTTTCCCTACTTTCTTCAATTTGAGTCTGAATTTGGTAATAAGGAGTTCCTGATCTGAGCCACAGTCAGCTCCTGGTCTTGTTTTTGTTGACTGTATAGAGCTTCTACATCTTTGGCTGCAAAGAATATAATCAATCTGATTTCATTGTTGACCATCTGGTGATGTCCATGTGTAGCTATTTACTGACCACTTATTATGTGCCAATAATCGATGCAGACAAGTCTCTGTTCTTATTTAGTTGCTTATGTAGTGATCACTTTCTTTGGGTCATGAGTCATGTTTTTTGAAGCTTTGGTGTCAGCCTATTTAGATAAATAGGGAGGCCAGGTTTGTTGGTACAAAGGTCAAACATCGGCACCTCAGGGCTCACACAAGTTGATTTTTAAAAATATAAACAAGTTGGAGAGGCTTACAAACACAGAGACAGAGACTACATGTACTTCTTTGCTTCTCTGGCAAACAGTGCCTTGCATTCTCGCATTTCAACAATTGGCTGGAACTGAGAAGCAGCTTGTCCTTCTGGCTGGGGTGACTCCATCAGCCCCATACTGGCTCTCTTGTTCACTTAGTTGTGTGTGATCTCTTTTTGGATATATCCAGATGCTTGGTAGATTTGTATTCTCTTTTATTCTTATAGAAGTACATCTCCAAATCTCTACAGTACTTCCAAGAAGGCCCCTCTTTCCAGCAAAGGCAATTATAACTGAACACTTATCAAGGAGATAATATGCTTTTTGATGACCCCTAGATTTTTCTGGATTTCTGTCCTTAGAAAAAACCTCTTTGCTCAGATCCTGCCCCCTACCCTGCCACCATACTTGGTTATTTCCCTTTCCTACCTTGCTTGGTGAGGTAGAAGATTCTTGTGGAGATGTTGAATTTTTCTCCCACTTCTTTGTTCAACAGAGACTAAATGGACATTAATAAGGGCCAGGGCCTCTGCTTCATGTGGGAGATGTAGCTGAGGATGCAACACATGCACTTATTGGAGTGGCTGTGTGGCCGTCATAAAAAGGTCCACGATGCCATGGCGATGTATGAAAGGAACTCTGGACCTAATGTAGGGGTGGAAATGGGATTGGAGAGTGTCCTTGGAGAAAGTAACATTGAACCTCAACCCTTAGGGTCAACAGGAATTAGATGAGGGAAAAGAAAACTTACGCGAATGCCCAGATCCAAGAAAACTGTTGGATATGGAGAGAGAAGTTTAGTAGTGCCTGTGAGGCCTGTGGAGAAGCACAGACTTCATTCTGTGGGTGACAGGGAGCAACAAGAACCCACAGTCAGGGGCTGTATGTAAATGTTTACATCTGTGCTTTCAGAAGATCCCTCCACCCAGAAATCCATTTTAAGAGATTTGGCTAGAGCTAAGACTGCTGGTTCTCTTGGACCCCTCCTGTTCAGTTTTGTACAGGACAGGCTGGTGATTAAGGACTCAGGGAGAGGCACCTTTGGCACTCTGAAGGCACAGCACTAGTGGTTACCATCCCATCCCTGTGGCAGCTCTTGTTTTGCCTTTTAAATTCTTGTTTTTCAGTCTCCACTTTCCTGGGAGTTCTCTGTTTTCTCCGCAGTTCCTTGCCACTTTCCATGTAATTCAGGCATCTTCCTGGAGCTGCTGTGGGTTTGTGGTTGCCTGGAGAACCACAGCAACAAGGTCCTGAACTCCCCACTCACCCCAGGGAGCCTTTATATCAAAAAGTTAGCTTCAAAGCCTAGTTGGAAGTAGTCGATATGAAGCAAAAAGTCAACAAATATTTCCCTGGAGTCTTGGCACCGGAAGGTCTTTTTCTTTGTCCTTTTGCTCAATTCCCTGCTGGTTAGCAGCCTGAACTTCTGCCTGCTCAGCAGATCCCCATGGCAACTCCCAACTGGGCTGTAGTAGTGACTGTGGAGGTGGAATGTGCTCCAACCCCCTACCTCATCCAGGAGCCCTTCCCTTTTCTGATAGTGGGCTGGTCTTCTTTCAAAATGAACTGGTGTAGGCGCCCAACACACCCACATTCTGGTTTGAACTGCTGTAGCTGCTGGCTGTGTCATTTCAGGAAATTTATTCCACCACCTTGGGTTCAAGTTTCCTTGTCTGTAAAACAGGAATGGTAGTCCCTTTCTGCCTACTACATATAGTCATTTTGAAGAGGAGAAAATGACTACAGATCATTCAATCACTTATAAAACTTTTATTGATTACTCAGCCATGTGCTGGCTAATGGAGGATGAAAGCTCTTGTTAAAATGCAACATACTACACAAACACGACGTTCTCAGATGCAAGAGTTCACTACCGACTGGGTCAGATTGGGTGTGTTTGTTCTGCTTCCCTCATCTGTCTTGCTCCAGGTAGAAACAACCGCTAGCTACCCAAGTACAGCCCACCCGTAAGCACTCATGGCAAAGCTTTAGCAAGAGACAACAAACAGAAGATATCAGCTAGCAATTGAAAGGTCTTTGGTGACAGACCTGGTATGTGTTTGGAAGCTTGATTAAGTCCTGTACCAGATGCTGTAAGAAGATGGTTGGCCTTATTTTGCCTATTGCTCCAGCATTGACAAACAGGGCCCAAACAATGGGCAAAGGAGTTAGTTCCTTATTCTAAAAAGAGTTTTCAACCGCTGGGGCCAGCCAGGACAGCCCTCTCCCCACAGATCTTCAGGGCTTCCTAGAAGTCAAAGCTAGCCTTGCTACCATCCTCTGCCCTCCCCTCCAGGTGACACAGTAGAAGTCTAGAAGAGGAGGACAGAAAAGGACGGTTCTTACAGGGTCATCTTCGTTGGGAGTGAAGTGCTCATGAGAAGGTGTGTAAGGATTAGGGTCCCAGGGAGAAACAGACAGGACCTCACATTATGACAATCTAGGGAAGGTTTGTCTGTGAAAAGGAACCGCAAAGACTCACGTGGTCCAGCACGGGTGGGAGCAACAGAGCTCTCATCACCTCTAGGCACAAAGAAATTAGGGGAAGGAACTGAAACCAGAGCTCGAAAGGAGAGAAACTTCCTCAGACCAGTCAGAGATCTCTTCAGTGGCTGGTTAGGATATTAATGGCCCCCAGGAGTGCTAAAGAGAAAAGTAAAAATATGAGTGCTGTTTGGAAGACAGACTTTAGGAGGCTTGCAGACAGAATGGATTGTGAAGAAGGAGGAGAGGAGAAAGGGAAATTTACAGGTTTCAGGTTTTGGCAACTGGATGAACGATGGTGCTGTTAATTCTGACTGGGAACAGGGTGGGGGTTGGAACATGGAAGATCAATATTTTGTTTGGGACCTATAGGTTGAGATGACTAGAACATCTAGATGGAGGTATCCAGTATTTAGTTGGATATGGCATCTGAGGTTCAGAAGGGACCTCAGCTAGAAATACAAAATTATACTATATGTGAACAATTGTAATTACGTCTATTAGAGGCTTCTGTGCAACATGTTCATGAGAACATGAAATTTGGTGCTTACTAGGTGAAGAAATTAGTTCTTGGCATTTTGAAAAGCTGTTTTTGCTACCACCACCCTGGAATTATGGCCACACCTGGAAAGGTAATACCATTATGCTGGCCCATGCTAATTATTATCCATAAAATGGCTATTTTACAGTAGAAGGAATTATTCCCAGAGCAATGAAGTATAGTAGTTAGAGTTATTATTCTTGCAAGTTAGCAAAATCTCGGGTTAAAGCAGCTTAAATAAGCAGATTTATTGGCTCAGATCCAGGGGTGCTTTTTGACTACAGGCACAGTTTGATCTCAGTTGGTAACGAATCTGCCTGCAATGCAGGAGATCCTGGTTTGATTCCTGGGTTGGGAAGATCCACTGGAGAAGGAATAGATTACCTTGTCCAGTATTTTTGGGCTTCCCCTGTGGCTCAGCTGGTAAAGAATTCACCTGCAATGTGGGAGACCTGGGTTTGATCCCTGGGTTGGGAGGATCCTCTGGAGAAGGGAAAGGCTGCTATCCACTCAAATATTCTGGCCTGGAGAATTCCATGGAACATATAGTCCATGAGGTTGCAAAGAGTTGGACATGACTGAGCAAACTTCACTTTCACTTCGCAGTTTGATCTAGAGGCTCAGAAAATGTCACTGAGGCACAGTGTCTGTATTTTTCTATTTGTTCTGCTTTCCGTCATGTATTTGTTGGCTTCATTCAGACTGCTCAGATTCATAATAGCAAGATGGCAATTGTGGCTCCAAGCCTCACAAGCTCATGCCTTTAAATCCAGTGAACAGATACCAAAGCTCTCTCGCCCAGAAGCCCTTTTACAGGTCTCAGATCTTCTCATTGGCTCTAACCAGGTCCTGTTCTTAGCCCTGCTCTGTCACTGTGGCCAGAGGGATAGGATATACCAATTGGATTGAGGCCTTAAGAGCTTACTTGAGAGCTGGGAAAAGTGTCAGTTCCCCATAAACATTAGGATTTCATAATAGGATTGTGTCCAAAAGTGAATAGAGTGCCATCACCTGAGAAGAGATGCTGGAGAGGGGACAAAAAAATAACCACAAGGAGAAGGGACCTGTTTGAGATCACTCACCTTGTCAGCATCATAGCTGGGGCTCAGGTTTTCACCCTAATCTTACTTTCTTCAAACCCTTCTGCCTCTTGAAAACTTTGTTTCCACCAGTGTTCCTAGAGACGTATGGTGATCAAAAGCCAGGAATGGGTTAATAAGAAAAATGTGTGTGTATATGCTCAGTCCAGTGGTATCCAGTATTTTTGCAACCCCATGGATTATAGCCCACTAGGCTCCTCTGTCCATGGCATTTTCCAAGCAAGAATACTGGAGTTGGTTGCCATTTCCTTCTCTAGCAAATCTTTCTGACCCAGGGATCGAACCCGTGTCTCTTGTACCTCCTACACTGGCAGGCAGATTCTTTACCATTGAGGCCCCTGGGAAGCCTCAATAAGAAAAACAGTGGCATTGAAAAGCATTAGACAAGTCACAAGTCCTTCAGGATCTTTCTCTGGCCCAGGGTAACAAATTGGTCAAAGTTGTCTTGAGAGTGAAGAGAAGGGAGACACTGCCCCCGGTGGCAGGCAGGAAAGCAGGCTGGAGAACAGCTACTGCTAACCACTGCCCCAGCCCATAGTCCCTCCGCCTGGAAGAAGTCAGACCATAAGCAGCCAGGAAACTTTCAAGACCTGCAAAGAGCTGTTTAGGACCAGTTCACGGTAGTTTTAAAACAGTCTCCAGTTCATTATTCACTGTCAAGTTATTCCACGTGACTTTGTCACTCTTTTCTCTCTGCCTTCTCCAGTCTCACAAAGTTGTGCTGGTTCTGGTTATTTTTAGCTCAGTATGGCCCTTGGGGATCATCAGATCCAACTCTCTTGTTTTGTAAAAGAGAGAAATGAGACTCAGTGTTTCTGAGTTATTAAGGTCACACACGTCCTATCAGAGTTGGTCACCCTACTGGGGTCTCCAGGCTTCCAGCCCATGGATTCTATGGCACCTGATTGCTTCATTTTTGTGGTCTTAGCAAGGTACCCAACTGGGTTTTGCCTTATTAAAGGGCCAAATGTTGTCCCAGCACTGACAGATCCAGGTCGTTTTTATCTTAGAAGTAAAGTTCCTGAAGATTTGCACATTGATTTTTGAGAACTCAGGCACAGTCCCCTTAAAAAAGCGATTTTTATTTTATAGGTTCTCAATCTCACAAAATTGGGCTTCCCAGATATCTCTAGTGGTAAAGAACCCACCTGCCAATGCAGGAGACGTAAGAGATACGGGTTCGATCCCTGGACTGGGAAGATCCCCTGGAGGAGGGCATGGCAACCCACTTCAGTATTCTTACCTGGAGAATACATGGACAGAGGAGCTGGGTGGGCTACAGCTCATGGGACGGCAAAGAGTTGGACACAACTGAAGCAACTTAGCACGCACCAACACAGTCTCACAAAGTCCACTGGACCTGAGATACCACAAACCAATAGTGAAAATTAGTTAATTCCTAGTTCTACTCTTAATAACTGAATGTAAAACTTCACTTTGGGATTTCTTTTTAGGAAGGCTTTAGGGACCTTCACAGGGTGCTGATTCTTTGCCAGTTTGTTTTCAGTTAGTCTGTAGTAGTGAAGTCGCTCAGTTGTGTCTGACTCTTTGCAACCCCATGAACTGTAGCCTACCACATTCCTCCATCCATGGGATTCTCCAGGCAAGAGTACTGGGATGGGTTGCCATTTCCTTCTCCAGGGGATCTTTGTGACCCAGGGATTGAACCTGGGTCTCCCACATTGTAGGCAGACACTTTACCATCTGAGCCACCAGGGAGTCCTGGGTGGACTTCCAGTTAGTCCAGTCCAGTTAGTCTGGGACCCACTTAATTTCTTTGCTCTTGAGTGATGGCTTCCCTTCTTTTTCAGGGCTGGATTCAAGGGTTTGCAATCTGTGTAGTTAGTTGCACAGGAACCCACACTCAGCAGGTCTTGTGTTTAGTTTAATGCTCTGTTGTGGCTATCTTGAAATTCTTAATAATTTTATCTTTGAACTTGTGTTTTGTAGGTAAAGTCCAATGGGACAATGGAGTAAGCATGCACGTGAGCAGAGGAGATACATATGTAATATACATTTCCACTGATGATCCTTGAAGACCAGTTTTCATATGACATTTGTGATGTCCCATGAACACAGAATTCAGCTGCACCCATGATGCATGGAAATTCAGCAAGACTCACGTGAGTACCAGGCAAGTGTGCTATATGTACCACTGAGAGGCCATGCCTTTGATCAAATCAGAACTTGCTTTGAAAACAGAAGGAAGGCACTGGCATTCTAAGAACCACAAGGAGCCAAGGATCCCATCATATCCTTTCTTATTCATGTTACTTCTGTGTATTAGACAACACTTAGGCTGAAAATTAGGACATAGGAAGAAAGGACGTTTCCTTCCCATAGTTCCTTTCTTCTTAGTCCTTCCTTACTCATGTAAGGTGAAGATAGGCAGTGTTAATAGAATATACAGGTAAAAAGAAGTGAAATAAAAGTTGAGTTAGTATTTCTGTAGCATTTCCATTGTTCAGTTAAGAAGGAAATATATATACATGTGTGAACCACAAAAATACATGTTCAGCATGTGAATCTGCGGGGACACAATTCAGCCCATTACAAGGGCCTTTACACTATTTCTTTTTGTAATAACCTTGAGGGAGCAGTCAGTACACATATTAGCTTACTAATTCCCAAGCTCTGGTAAGCTGCTAAAGATACAAGAAAAGAAGACAGGCAGATTCCTGATCTCATGTAAATTAGGCTCCAGTGGGAAATGGGCAAAAACAATTAAGCAAGTAACACAACTGCAGATAGTGATAAGTACAAGTAAGACCATACATACAGTTCAGTGATAGAAAATAAAGTGGGTAAGACTTTTGATAGAGTCATCAGGGAGGGCTTCCCTGAGGAAGTGACAGTTAATCAGGTTTAAACACTGAGAAGGATTCTTTAATGCAAATGAGCTCAGGAGAGGAACGAGATCAGCAGGGGAAACAGCGAGTGTAAAGGTTCACAGGTGGGAAAGAGCTTAATATGTTCTAGGTATTGACAAAATGCCAGTGTGCTGGAACATAGGGTATATGTGGTGGTGCAATGACATGGCAGGGATGGGAAGAGGCAGGGCTCTGTTCAGCTTCAGTTTGGGAGTGTAAGATTGATTCCAAGTACAGCAGGGTTGCTGCCAGGACAGTGGCCTGGTCTGCTCTGCAGTGTGGAGGATGACTTTGTGGTGGGCAGGAGTGAGAGGTAGAGAAACTGAGTCCCAGAGGTGTTCAGGGACCGCCATTCACACCGCTTCTAAAAGGCGGGGCGAGGCAGGTCACATTCTTCTGGGAAGTTATACAGTCCCATAAACGTGGAAAAGGGTGCCCTCTGCTGTTCCAGTTCAGTTCAGTTCACTTCAGAGTTCAGTTCAGTTCAGTTCAGTCACTCAGTCGTGTCCAACTCTTTGTGACCCCATGAATCGCACCACGCCAGGCCTCCCTGTCCATCACCAACTCCCGGAGTTCACTCAGACTCACGTCCATCGAGTCAGTGATGCCATCCAGCCATCTCATCCTCTGTCGTCCCCTTCTCCTCCTGCCCCCAATCCCTTCCAGCATCAGTCTTTTCCAGTGAGTCAACTCTTCACATGAGGTGGCCAAAGTACTGGAGTTTCAGCTTCAGTATCATTCCCTCCAAAGAAATCCCAGGGTTGATTTCCTTCAGAATGGACTGGCTGGATCTCCTTGCAGTCCAAGGGACTCTCAAGTGTCTTCTCCAACACCGCAGTTCGAAAGCATCAATTCTTCGGTGCTCAGCCTTCTTTACAGTCCAACTCTCACATCCATACATGACCACAGGAAAAACCATAGCCTTGACTAGATGGACCTTTGTTGGCAAAGTAATGTCTCTGCTTTTGAATATGCTATCTAGGTTGGTCATAACTTTTCTTCCAAGGAAACTTTTATTTTTTAGGAGTAATCACTTTATTGTTTGGTTTTTAATTGCACATGCTCATTACAAAAGAATTCAGGAAATGCACAAATGTAAAAAAGCAGAAAATTACTCCAGATCTTACCACTTAGAAGTAAGAAGAATTAACATTCAGTGAACATTATTTTAGACATGTGCATGTATTCAGATACACAGGATGGATAAAAATGTGCTCAATAAAGATCCCTCCACAGTTAAAACAGTTACTATAGCAGCTTGAAAGACACAGTCATTTTTAAAGTTATATATTTTGATTGTAGTTGTATGAATATATTTATATAATTTATTTATATATTGATATTATCTGTGTTATAAAACAAGTCAGCAAACTTTTTTTTTTTTTTTTTGCCAAGGGTTACAGTATTGTTGGGGCCTCCCTCGTGGGTCATTTGTAAAGAATCTGCCTGCCAATTTAGGAGATGGGCTTAGTCTATACTCTGGAAAGATCTCCTGGAGAAAGAAATGGCAGCCCACTCCAGTATTCTTGCTTGGGAAATTCCATGGAGAGAGTAGCCTGGTGAGCTACAGGGTCACAAAAGAATCAGACATGACTTGGAGGCTAAACAACAGCACTACCATTCTGTTCTGCCATTAAAACAAGAAAGCAGTCAGACAATACTTAATGACTGAGTGTGACAGTGTTCCAATAAATCTTTACCTATTAGCAGGTGGTGGGCTGGGTTTGGCCTCAGGCTATAGTTGGCTAAACCCCTACTACTAAAGAGAAGAGAAGTGCCATGCTTACTTTTCCTTCCACCTCACTGCCCCAGATTTTACTTATAATATTTTCACCTTGTTAAGGCTTATTTTCTTTTATGCTGCCTTCATGTCAACACATGATTAGCTTTAGCTCTGAAAGTAAGTAAACTTGATGTTTATCCTAGTGCATTTGGACTGTTACAATACTCACAGCTGGCTGGCTTATAGACAAGCATTTACGTGTAACAATTCCGGAGGCTATGAAATCCAAGATGCTGGCCTTGTTTGATGCCTAATGAGTGCCCACTTTCTACATGGCCGTCTTTTTGCTATATTCACACATAGTGGAAGGGGCAAAGGATCACTCTGAGGTTTCTTTTTTAAGGGCATGAATCCCATTTATGAGAGCACCACCCTCATGACCTAATCTCTTCCCAAAGGCCCTGTCTTCTAATACCATCGCCTTGGGCATTAGGATTTCAACATATGAAGTTTGGGTGGACACAAGTATTAGGCTATAGCAGCATTTCACAATAGTTCTCTTTTTCGTAGTTTTTTCACTCATGAGTTCTTCATTATTGTTCAACTGGGATTGCAGTTGATTATTGAACAATGTGGTGGTAAAGGGTGCTGAACCCTGTGCAGTTGAAAATCTTTGTATAACTTTTGACTCTAATTAAACTTAACTACTAATAGTCTACTGATGACCAGAAGCCTTACCAGTAGCATTAATAGTTGATTAACATATTCTTACAATAAAGCAAACTAGAGAAAAGAAAATGCTGTTAAAAAAGTCATAAGGAGAGAAAATATATTTACCATACTGTATTTTTTTAATCAGTATTGTATTTACCATAAGTTTACATCATCTATTTACAAGATGAATAGTCTGTCTGTCAGTACCAACATTAATACTGTCTTATTTGATACAAAACACTGTAGATGTTATACATATTACTAAGACCAAACATCAACAATGGGAGTGAGTTTCAAGAGGCAGGGGACATATGTTTACCTATGGCTGATTCATGCTGATGTTTGACAATAAACAACACAATTCTGTAAAGCAATTATTTTTCAGTTAAAAAATAAATAAAATTTTATAACAATGAAAAGATAATACAAAAAGAAACGCATTTTTATTTACAAGTATAACAATCCATGCATTGATAACAGAGAAGTAGCAAGTTAATTGCTTTACGGTAGCCTAGCTTATACACTAATGTATAATGTTATAAAATTTTTATGGCATACAGCATTCCAGTCATATTCATAATGCAGTATTGGGAACATTGTAAACAGTTTTTAAAAAACCACTTACCTGGGATGGTAGGTTGATATGCCAGTTGTGAGAGAGGGTGGGGGGCAAACTGTACAGTAAAATTCTTTGAAAGCAAAGTTATAAAACAGTAAGAAAACTTTGCCTTTGTCTCCCTGAATGTCTGATGGATTTTTTTCTTTATCTTTAACATTTAATTATGTAACCATTTGGAAAGATGTCAATTTGGTTTATCAAATTTTCTTGACCTAAGGTGTTCCCTTCCTATCTGTGAAAACAGAAATTCTAAGTTATATCTTTGAATTCATTTTTGTTTATCTTTATATTCTAAGGATGCAAATTGTCATGTTGGATGATATCTTTTTCTCTATCCTTTTCACCTTTCCTTTAATCACATTTTTCCTCTCTGCACTTTCTGTGATTGTACCCAACTGCCTCTCTATGATGTTTTCAGTTCCACTTTTCTTTTTTTGCCATTTATAACTTATTAAATCTATAACAAAGGTGTTTCATTTCTCTGTTTTTTCTTGGCTCTATAGTCTCTTCTTCCATCTTAGTGAATTATTTTATGGTTTTTCTTTGAGGTCTTATCTTATTGAATTCATAGTTTAATGAATTCTCTGTAATAAAGCACTGAAAGGGAATCAGCATTTCTGTTTTGGGTTTTATTTTCTTCTTGAGCATTTTTGTTTATTTTATCTCTGTCTTGCCTGATAGAAACTCCAATAGTTTGGTCACTTCATGCGAAGAATTGACTCATTGGAAAAGACTCTGATGCTGGGAGGGATTGGGGGCAGGAGGAGAAGGGGATGACCGAGGATGAGATGGCTGGATGGCATCACTGACTCGATGGACATGAGTCTGAGTGAACTCTGAGAGATGGTGATGAACAGGGAGGCCTGGCGTGCTGCGATTCATGGGGTTGCAAAGAGTCGGACACGACTGAGCGACTGAACTGAACTGAACTGAGGATGAATTTTTAAGTCCCTTTTAGTTTCGCAATCTAAAATACATGACTAATATAACAGCAGAGGTCACCCAACCATTAAAAATTGTGATAAAGTTAAAAAATAATTTCATGATGAGGCATTGCAATTTTTAGACCACTAGAGGGCAGGACTTGGCCACAATGTGAAGTAGTTCCGTAGCACAGTAACTATTGAAAGAATTCTGCTGGGTTTCCTTTCAGCTTTTGTAAAAAGTGTGAAAAGAAAAACAGTAAGAGGCATAGAGCTAGGATTATCTGGCAGGCAGAAGCTACTCACTTGTAAGATGGAGCCCATGTTTCTTTCTCTGTGCCTCTAAATCCAACCCCTGTTAGGAGCTCACCTCTGTCAGTCTCCTCAGTCTTCCATGCTTGCAAACTATTAAACCACACTCCAATTCTCTCAACTGCACTGTATTCCAGCTAGTGTACAGAGGTGAAGTGACTTGCCCAGAGTTACAGCCGCCTAGTCTGTAGGTAAAGACCTGAAGTGGAGTGCCCCCACATTCCAGGCTCCTGGGTCTTGTGCAGCTGTCTCCAGCAGAGCAAACTCTTACTTCTGACATTTTGTGTTCAGGATTGCATCCTAAAGAAAACCAACGCAAGTAAGAAAGAAATCAAAGTCCTCCCTTCAGCCTCAGTTGTCAGCAGCTCCCTGTGGCATTCTGCACTGTTACTCCTGAATCTTTTGTGGCCCAGGGATAAGCATCTGTACAACAAATACGATGGAAACCTGCCTTTGCTGGCAGCAGTGTAATATTTGTTTCTTAGACTAGATCTTGTTGCTGAAAGTACCAGTTGCCAGCATGAACTTTCAGCTTGTAGCTCACCAAATTCCTCCTTATAAACCTTGCAATTCTTCAGCAGGAAATTTAAGGATTAGTTTTTCCTTCTTGGTCTTCATACTTAGCCATGAGTCTTTAGTGGGTACACGTTAATCATAGACATATAAGACAAACGCCCACTCATTACTGTACTCAAGGAAACTCTGAACCCACTAAATCACTCAAATCCTGCCTAAGATTTCAGGTTGGGATATAAGGTCAGTCAGTTCAATTGCTCAGTCATGTCCAACTCTTTGTCGGACAAAGATATAAGGTACTCTGTCATAACGAAAATTGTGAGTATCTTCAGTAGGCCCTACAGAGAAGAGGCATTTTATTTCTTATGTAGATTTAATTTGGTTTGTCCCAGAAAATCACACCCCCCACCCCCACCTTAGGGAATTTGTCTGCTTAAATACTATTGTAGGTTTTCACAAAACTAGATCTCTCCCAACAGGTAGCAGTCAGGTCTGATTGTTCCTTCAGGATGAGGTGTAAGCATGAGCTTATAGCTGGTGTGGGTTCATTGTGGGGTAAAGTGTTCCATACCCCCTCCCCACCCTCACCTCCCATCTTTTAAAGCTGGATAAACATGCAGAGCATGACACTTTATACCACTGGAATTGCTCTGTTTGGGCACTAGCATGGCAGAAACAATATATTTTTATTTTGATTCTTCGAATGAAGAAAATAATAGAGCCTGGGATTAGGGAAGGGGGTGACTCTGCTTCCTCCTTTCTCTAGGGCTGAAGGGAGTAAGTAAAAGCCTGGACTCAGAAGGCAAAAGAGAAAAATAAACAAAGCTCTCTTGGAGCAGGTGACCCAGTCCTTGGACTATAGTTCTGTGTACTGGGCAAGGAAATAAACTTCAGACCTGGAGATCCTAGGAGTTGTGATGTCTGATATCGTTTAAAATTTTCCTTTTCCTTGTATCATTCTCAAGATTTCAATATTATGTTATCAGATATCAGAGCTGGCATGTGCTGGAATATAGAGAATTAGGAGAGGGATTGAACCCTCCTGGTATGAGCTATAACAAGACCGGACCAAGATAAGGACCATGTCCTTGAGGTTGTGCCCTTTAACAAAGTCTTATAGTGAGAGCTTGTAAAACACCTGTGAGATGGTGAGAGGTGACCAGCAGACATGCCCCAAGTGAGAGATGATAACTGATGATCAAGGTGGATTTGTTACAGTGTGAAAATACTCCCTGAGGATTCTCAAGAATAACAAGGAGAAGCCCACACACAATAGATATGGATATTTCATAAACTACAAATAAAATATAGGATAGGGCTGAGACAAAATTAGTTGGATATTAAGCATGGGGGTGGGGCTGCCTTGAATGCTAGAAAACTTGAGGAATTACAGGTACATATTGTTAGAGCTTTCTTATTTGAAATTCTGTAACTTTCTTTGTCCTAAAATAAACTCAAATAAAAAAGGCTGGGATCACCTTTATAAAGAAGTTCAAAGAAGAAAATGTATATTATGTTAGGATCAGTCTTTGACTGGAGAGTACCTAAAGGAAAACCAGAGTGGAGTTCATTGCTAAGTAAACATACAGTTTAGCCCTAGAGGGAAATGAAAGATGTTTACAATGCCAAGAATAAGATCATTAAAAATAGGAGCATATTTGTAGAGAATGGAGCCATGTAGATAGTGCAATGGGGAAGTTTATTTAATTACTTTATAGTTCTGAAAGGTGATGGGAAATCTTGTGTCTTAAGTAGGAGTGAATTTAGTGTTTTAGAGAAACAATTACAAATCAATGGCATGAAATTTGAATCTCTTTAAAGATGTGGTTAGGTGTAACAATGTATCCTATTTTTAAGTAAAGTGCTCTATATAAGGAAGATTGGAAAGACTGATGAATCATAAGTGACATTGGGGGACTTCCCTGGTGGTCTAGTAGTTAAGACTTCACTTTCCAATGCAAGGTGTATGAGTTTGATCCTTGGTCAAGGAGCTACAATCCCACATGTCATAGATAACTCCTACATATAAGTTTTAAGTACCCCAGGGATCAAAATTTGGAACTACTGGCCAAAAAAAACCACCAAAACATTTTAAAAAAGAAGCAATATTGCTACAAACTCAATAAATGCTTTTAAAAAATGATCCACATCAAAAAATCTTTTTTTTTAAGGTGATATTGGGAATAACTGAAGAACAGTTTGGGGAAAAATTATCTTAGTGTGATACCTTTTACCATGATACACTGGAAAATTGTTTTCAAATCACCTAGAATCTATTTCTCCTTCCTATGATGATAAATCTTAACTTTGCTTGGGGGAAAAAACTTCTCTTCTTGCGTGTGCAGTGTGGGTAGGACTATAAATCAAGGTTCTTTGCCCTTTTCTGGTCAAGAGGTGGCTGTCACCCAAGTAAGAATAATCGGAGTCTGTCCAAGAAACTGAATGGAGCAAAGGGGGAAAATGTATTGAGTGCCTCTTGTGTACCAGGAGAGGTCCCTGCCCCCATGGCACTGATGTCTTGGAGGGTGAGGAAGGGGACAGCTCCTTTCTTTCACTGTCATATTCCTTTTATGTCTGATGAGTAGTTTCTTCTGCCAAGATTCCCAGAGCTGCCTGGTTACTCTCTTTCCAAGCCAACCTCATCAGCTCTCACTTCAATTCTGTAAAATCTGCCCAATCTTTCCAACAAATTCTCCTTTGGCTTAAATTATTCGGAGTCTATTTATTACCTGTAAGCATAAATGCAAAATAAATTTAATATGGTTTAAATAAGTGGTTTTCAAGCATCAGGTACAGAAGAATCACCTAGAGGACAGTTAAAAGCACATATTTCTATGATCCTTCTAGAGAAATTTTGATTAATTAGGTTTGTCATGGATCTTACAATAATTAAGCAAACAAAATAAATAATCTTTTGCAGATGATTCTCAAACTGCTCTTTGAGACCCATTAGATTTAAGAGTTAATTAATGGTTTTAAACATAGGAAGACCAACAGAAAATAAAATATTTATGACAACTATACAGTAATGGCAACTTTCTTCCTGTTGCTTTGAAGTAATAGAGATAACTACAAAGGAAAACATATTGCTAGACTCATGGGAATAAGCATTAAAATATCTATAAATTAAAAATTAAAGGATAAGAGGCAAAGCAGAAAATGTTTTTGTCAAGTATGACAAACAGCAGCCTAATAGCTACAATAATTTCTGATGAGCTCTCAAACTTTTAGCATTGATGTATTAAAGTTTTTTCTTTTATTTGAAGGAAAACACAAAAAGTAAAGAATCACAAAAGACTCTTTTAAAATAATCAAGAAAATGAAGCCAAAGCAACATAATTATTATTTTACATCTGCTACATCAATGATGACAAAAAATTCAGAGAAATGCCAATAACGAACTGGTTAGGTGAGGCCGCAACTGTCATTCTCATGCCCTCTTGGTGGCAGTTTAATTGGGGTTGAGGAAACTCTTACAAAGCTATATTCCCAGAAATGACCAAGGTGTTCTCTATTTTTGAGGCCCATGAAACCTAGAACATGATCTGCTTTTAGACTTTATTGCTATAGGGAAGGGCTTTCTTTGTGGTTCAGCTGGTAAAGAATCCACCTGCAATGTGGGAGACCTGGATTCAGTCCCTGGGTTGGCAAGATCTATAAAGGATCTATATAAAGGAATAAGTCACAGCTCATCCCAACTTCCAGAGTCCCTTCAGCCCTTCTAATCTAAGGCCACTTGTTCTTTAAAGACATAAGGGCCAAAGTCCCCAAACTATTCTGTGTTAGGGCTGCCAGCAATAAAAATTATAGAAATAGAATTTTTAGCAATAAAAATTATAGAAAATGCATTTAAATACTGTGCAGATGTACAGGGTATACTTATACCAAAAAATCATTTATTGTTTATCTGAAATTTAAATTTAACTGAACATTCTGCATTTTATCTGACAGACTTAATCTGGGCATGTGTATCCCATTCTTTCTATCTTAAGAAGCTTGCAAAAGACCCCCACTGAACAATGCATGAAAACCTCCAGCTCCAGGCCTTAGTGGTACCTTAGTTCCTTAGACCCACAAGGAAGGGCATGACATTTTTCAAACTTTCAAATCTGATTATTCAACCAGGAACCTTTAATTCAAAAGCTAGGGTCTCTCTCAGCAGAGTCCCTTGATTCTTGATTCTCAGGCTGGATCCTATAATCTAAAATGACTGTGGGAGTAGGTGGATTCTTGACCAGCCCAGAGAAAGATTTGGTCAACTTCTTCAGACTTTGGATTCCTTGTGTGTAAGGAAGTGTGAGTAATACTACCCACTTCATTGAAAATAAGAATATATAATTTCATTTTCCTGTATGTCTGCAGAAACTAAAGAAAACAGAGGTAAACAGAGACAAATCAAAGTGATTACCTATGAAGATGAAACTAGAAATGGGGTAAATGGCAGCAAAGATTAGTGAGGGGTTTACTTCTCAGTTATAGATTTTTGTATCATTTTAGTTAGGAGCCTTGTGAGTGAAATAAACACTTAAATAACCTCCCTTGCAGGGCTGTTCTGAGGATAAAATGTGGTCATGCAGGTACAATGCAGGTACAGCACACTCCGTGAAGTGAAGTGAAAGCTGCTCAGTCGTGTCCAACTCTTTGCAACCCCATGGACTGGAATTCTCCCGGCCAGAATACTGGAATGGGTAGCCTTTCCTTTCTCCAGGGGATCTTCCCAACCCAGGAATCGAACCCAGGTCTTTCACACTGCAGGAAGATTCTTTACCAGCTGAGCCATAATGGAACCCCAAGAATACTGGAGTGGGTAGCCTATCCCTTCTCCAGCAGATCTTCCTGACCCAGGAATTGAACCACGGTCTTGTACATTGTGGGCAGATTCTTTACCAACTGAGCTCTCAGGGAAGCTCTCCTTTATAGCAATAAATTCTAAAAGCAGATCATGGTAAAATGGTGGTAGCATTTATTTCCACTGCATTTATTTATGCTAGCATTTATTTCCTATGGAAAACCTTGTTCCTGTTCTGGTACCTGATGGCCCATACACTAAGCAATGACAAAAATAATCATCTGTATTCTCAGGAGATTGGTCTAATATTTATTTAAGCCCTGAAGTTTATGGTGACTCTTGCTTCTTGCCTTCCTCCACCCACATCTAGTCCATCTTGGGGCTTCATGATTTCATTCTGGCTCACTACTGCCCACCGTTTTTTCACCACTAGTTAAATGCTACCTCTTCTTGGACAGTGGGACTAGTAACATTTTTTGTCTTAGATCAGGCAACTGTAAGAACAGCAGGTATCAAGAACCATGCCAAGGAAAGAGTTGGCTCTGAGTGGATGTGGTCATGTGGGAAAGCAATGAAGTGAGGCGATTTGGGAGGCATTTGGTTAATATCAGTAATTTGGAGATTCATTTGCCATTACTGGATTCCAGAAACCTTTCAGGCTGACTTCTTCCAGTTTCTGGGCGTGTCTTCTTCAGCCAGGATTTGTTTGTGACGAGAGTCAGTTTCCAGGAATGAGAACAGAAGAAAGGAAGGACAATAGAAAAAGCTGTATTCCAGATTTATGAGAGAGGTGACTAGGGAATGAAAGAGGCAAGAACTGAGCTCTTTAAAGCAGGCGTTGGAGAAAATTCCTGGTATAAGTAGCCCATTCTCAGCATTCAGATGGGGATGTACATCTTCACTGTGCTCTTTCCATTTGTGTAATGGGTGACCCGCATGTCTTTCCGTACCTGTAAAATAAGGACTACGGAGGCCCTGCGTACCTTTGGCCAGTTATGGTACCTCCAATGAGTCCACTTCATTAACTATAAGTTTATCTTAGAAAGAGCTACTCTTAAGAGTTAAATGAAATCACGAGCCAGTGATTGGAGCTCTAGATTCAGAGAGCCAGGGTCATAATCCCAGCTATACCACTTGCTCTCTGTGTGACCCGGAGTCAAGGATTTCAATCAGTTATTTATTCCAATTGCTATATCTAAGAAACAGAGATAAAACTTACTGAGCACATGCCATTGTTGTGAGGACAAATGGGATGATCTGTGTAAAACACA
>SJYC01098655.1:0-17006 GCA_006408675.1 Madoqua kirkii
TTGCTCTCTGTGTACCCGGAGTCAAGGATTTCAATCAGTTATTTATTCCAATTGCTATATCTAAGAAACAGAGATAAAACTTACTGAGCACATGCCATTGTTGTGAGGACAAATGGGATGATCTGTGTAAAACACAGAACAATACTTTGGCCCGTAATAATTGTTCAGTAAATGCTTCATGGAGTAGTTGTGGTAATGTTAGTAGTAAAAGGTAATGCATATGAACACGCATGCAAAGCCTGGTACATAATAAGCCTTAATTAGGTAGTAGCTATTATCACTCCGGCTTCTGCCTTCAGGACCTGCTCGCAGTTGTGTCTGCTCCCAGGCCCTGTTCCAGCTCTAGCTTTTCCCTATAGCAGGAACTCCATTCCTACCAGCAGGTGCGGACTGAGAGTAGTTTGATGCTCTTTGGGAAGGGAGGGATGATATGAATGGGAACTTCTTATTTATCATAGCTCTGATTTTCAAGCTCTCAGGACTGTATTTGTGCCTGCTTTTCTGAGTTTATTACTATGTCTCTGCTACATCCAAAACCTGGCAGTGAATTCCAGTCTGTCCAGTAACCTGATTCATCCTTTGTTTGCCTTGTTTTATTCTACTGGGGTCCTATTTCAAACAAGCTGAGACTGTGATGCTACCACTCATGTGATGCAGAAAATTCTCTGGGCATGGACACGTGCTAAAGAGCCCAACTCTGTATCAGCCACCTTCAATATCTGAGCCTGCTGAGACTGGGTGGAATTGTTGACAAGCATGCTGTCCACATTTAGGGGACCAACTTCTTACTTAGCCTAGGATGCTTCTCTTGATATTTTTGTCTTATGTTTCTGTCTTCCTGGTCCCAGTTCAACAGTGTTCATGATACTTTGAATTATGAGTTTCTGTTACCCCTTGTTGAACTCCAGAAGCATATAATAATTTCACAAATAAGTCCTTGTGTTTTAGAAAAAGAGCATATGTCCAAGATACAGATGATCTTGGGTCAGAATTTCCTTTGAAGCTCAATAATGTAGAGGTATCTGGAGACATAGATTAGATTTTTCATTCATTTCATCTTTATTTAAAATTTTTTTTTTTTTTTTTTTTTTGCTGAGTATCTGCTGGCACCTAGCAGAATCTCGGGGCTTCTTTCTGTGAGTTTTTTTTTTTTAAACTTTTCTTGGGAAAAAATGCAACAAAACTCAACTATCATAATGGAAAGCTTTAAGATATGGCATTTATGAAACAAATGTGAAGAACCAGTACAAATTATATTCATGTTACTATTCTATTATGCTTCAGGAAGAAATGTTACTTGCTAAATCTTCCAAGAGACATTTTAGAAGGTTTCATTGAACTGATCCATTAAATTAAGATCTGGACATGAAAATACTGAAAATTTTGACTTTTGAGTGAGGAATGTAACACTTAGAAGACAAATTTGATTTTGTACCTTGAAATCACTCTATCTTTAGCTTGTGCATGAGTGCACTTTTGAATTGCTTGACTTTTATTGCTAGATGTAGAAAAGCTAGCTATAATAAAACTGGGTTATTTGGGTCAGAGTTATTATCTCTATTTAGGTATATGTTTGAAAATTATTAGCATAAAAAGTTAAACATGCAGGTTGGGCAGTGCATAAATGATTCAGATTAATATTGCTCTTCTCTGCTCTCAGTGAACATGCAGTCTGGTGAGGAGAGAAGCTAGGAATAAGACAGTTACACTAATTCATGAAATTTGCATTGCCTACTAACACAAGACACTTTTCAATAAGTAATGGAGATAGAGAAATGAACAAAATAAAGTATCTACCCTTACAGAACTTACATTCTTAATAGGATCTTATTTTATTCTTACTTAAAAGAATTTTGAATTAAAGAATTCAGAGAAAGAGAATCTTTTTTTCCACCTGTGAATTGGTGGTTGAAAATAATTTTGACATATGATGTGGAATGGTTTAAGACTTCAGAGTCTGAACAAAGGCACTGTGATATACAAGATATACACAGAAACTTATGGCTATAGTAAAAAATCTTACTGCAATAGTAAGTGGAAGAATGGACATATTATATGGAATACACTTAATTTTCATTTCTTTTTTTAAATTAAAAATTTTATTTTATTTAAAAAATATGTTTATTTATTTTAATTGGAGGCTAATTACTTTACAATATTGTATTGGTTTTGCCATACATTGACATGAATCTGCCAAGGGTGTACACGTGTTCCCCATCCTGAACCCCCCTCCCACCTCTCTCCCCATACCATCCCTCTGGGTCATCCCAGTGCATCAGCCCCGAGCATCCTGTATGATGCATCAAACCTAGACTGGTGATTTGTTTCACATATAATAATATACATGTTTCAATGCCATTCTCCCTAATCATCCCACCCTCACCCTCTCCCACAGAGTCCAGAAGACTGTTCTATACATCTGTGTCTCTTTTGCTGTCTCGCATACAGGGTTATCATTACCATCTTTCTAAATTCCATATATATGCATTAGTATACTGTATTGGTGTTTTTCCTTCTGGCTTACTTCACTCTGTATAATAGGCTCCAGTTTCATCCACCTCATTAGAACTGATTCAAATGTATTCTTTTTAATGGCTGAGTAATACTCCATTGTGTATACCACAGCTTTCTTATTCATTTGTCTGCTGATAGACATCTAGGTTGCTTCCATGTCCTGGCTATTATAAACAGTGCTGCGATGAACATTGGGGTACACGTGTCTCTTTCAATTCTGGTTTCTTCAGCGTGTATGCCCAGAAGTGGGACTGCTGGGTTGTATGGCAGTTCTATTTCCAGTTTTTTAAGGAATCTCCACACAGTTCTCCATAGTGGCTGTACTAGCTTGCATTCCCACCAACAGTGTAAGAGGGTTCCCTTTTTTCCACACCCTCTGCAGCATTTATTGCTTGTAGACTTTTGGATCGCAGCCATTCTAACTGGTATGGAATGGTACCTCATTGTGGTTTTGATTTGCATTTCTCTGATAATAAGTAATGTTGAGCATCTTTTCATGTGTTTGTTAGCCATCTGTATGTCTTCTTTGGAGAAATGTCTGTTCAGGTCTTTGGCCCACTTTTTGACTGGATCATTTACTTTTCTGGAACTGAGCTGCAGGAGTTGCTTATATATTTTTGAGATTCATTTTGTCCGTTGCTTCATTTGCTATTATTTTCTCCCATTCTGAAGGCTGTCTTTTCACCTTGCTTATAGTCTCCTTTGTTGTGCAGAAGCTTTTAATTTTAATTAGATCCCATTTGTTTATTTTTGCTTTTATTTCCAGTATTCTGGAAGGTGGGTCATAGAGGATCCTGCTGTGATTTAAGTCGGAGAGTGTTTTGCCTATGTTCTCCTCTAGGAGTTTTATAGTTTCTGGTCTTATGTTTAGATCTTTAATCCATTTTGAGTTTATTTTTGTGTATGGTGTTAGAAAGTGTTCTAGTTTTATTCTTTTGCAAGTGGTTGACCAGTTTTCCCAGCACTGCTTGTTAAAGAGATTGTCTTTTCTCCATTGTGTACTCTTGCCTCCTTTATCAAAGATAAGGTGTCCATAGGTGTGTGGATTTATCTCTGGGCTTTCTATTTTGTTCCATTGATCTATATTTCTGTCTTTGTGCCAGTACCATACTGTCCTGATGATTGTGGCTTTGTAGTAGAGCCTGAAGTCAGGCAGGTTGATTCCTCCAGTTCCATTCTTCTTTCTCAAGATTGCTTTTGCTATTTGAGATTTTTTGTATTTCCATACAAATTGTGAAATTATTTGTTCTAGTTCTGTGAAAAATACCGTTGGTAGCTCGATAAGCATTGCATTGGATCTATAGATTGCTTTGGGTAGTACACTCATTTTCACTATATTGATTCTTCTGATCCATAAACATGTTATATTTCTATTAGTGTCCTCTTTGATTTCTTTCACCAGTGTTTTATAGGTTTCTATATATAGGTCTTTTGTTTCTTTAGGTAAATATATTCCTAAGTATTTTATTCTTTTCATTGCAATGGTGAATTTTCAAATTTCTATAATGCTAAATCTAATGTTTTAAATAAGTCACTAAGTATAGGTAACTCCTACACATAAGTTTTTAAGGATACCAGGGATCAAAATTTGGAGATGTTGGCCAAAACATTTGATTGCATTGAGGATTTTGCAGGTAGAGAAGAAAAAAGTGGAAATGTTAATAGAAAGAAGGAAAGTGATTGGCTGGTCTTCCATTTGATGGATTTAACTCACCCTGGGTTAAAATGACCTTGGTAAACACAATGGTACTGATTAAACTCCCATTCAAACTGGCATGGCCAGAATTTTTTCTAGCCATGCTCAGTAGGAGTTCCACCAGTCAGGAAAAGTAACTTGTCATTGACATGGAGCATTGATTCTTGATTAAAGAATAATTTCAGATAGTTGGTAAGTATAGAATTAAAATGAAAGAAAGCTGAAAATTTTAAGCTCCAAGCTGGAACATTTTGATGAGTTGTCATCGTCTCTTTGTAAAAAATCCTGCCTTACTCTCTGATGAATTACAAGCCTTCCCGGTGGGTGATGGTCAGTCACACTGACCATTCTTAATAAAAATTTATCATTTTTCTAGACCTGTTTTCTTGGGCTATGAGATAACTATATGTCAGGAATTATATTGTTTGAATCACATTTTAATCTCCTCCATCATATATGAGAGGCATCCTTGTCTAATCAGCAACACAGTCTTAGATCTTATTGCTGCTGCAGATGGTAATCTCATCTGCTTCACATGGCTTCTTTTGGAGAGTGGTGCCTCATTAAAAAAGAAAATTTCATTGCTTATTTTCTTAGTATAAAAGTCATGCACATTTGATGTAGGAATTTTGAAAATAAACATAAACAAAAGGAAAAAGCTCAAATCTATAATTCCATACATACAAAAGAAAACATATTGTGGATAACATGTGATAATTTGCTTTTGCTGCAACAGTTAAAAAATCTTTCTGTGTATTTAAATATCCAGGTATGAGAGTCTGTTACTTTTGTTGAAGTATAATTAATTTGCACTGTTGTGTTTGTTTCAAGTGTACAGAAAGGTGATTCAGTTACACACACACACACACATTCTTTTCCAGATTTTTTTTCCATCATAGATTATTATAAGATATTAGTTCCCTTGCTATAAGTAGGTCCTTTTACCTACTGTTTACTTGTATTACTATTTACTTGTATTATGTACAATAGTGTGTATGTTAATCCTGAACTCCTAATTTCTCTCTCATCCATTCCCCACCCCATCCCTCCTCCTACCCCCACTCTCCCCTTTGGTAATTGTAAATTTCTTTCTTTCTTTAAATCATTTTTTTCACTCTTTTTTTTAAATTGAAGGATAATTGCTTTACAGAATTTTGTGGGTTTTCTGTCATACATCAACAAGAATCAGCCATAGGTACACCCATGTTTCCTCCCTCCCAAAACTCCGACCCATCTTGCTCCCCATCCCACACTTCTAGATTGTCACAGAGCCCCTGTTTGAGTTCCCTGAGTCATACAGCAAATTACCATTGGCTATCTATTTTATTTATGGTATTGTACATTTCCCTGTTACTGTCTCCATACATCTCACCCTTTCCCTCCTCCCCTCCCCCCATGCCCATAGGTCTGTTCTCTATGTCTGTTTCTCCATTGCTGTCCTGGAAATAGATTCATCAGTGCCATCTCTCTAGATTCTATATATATGCATCAGTATACAATATTTATATTTCTCTTTCTGACTTACTTCACTCTGTATAGTAGGCACTAGGTTCATCCACCTCATTATAACTGACTCAAATGCTTTCCTTTTTATGGCTGAGTAGTATTCCATTGTATATATGTACAGCTGCTTCTTTATCCATTCATCCATTGATGGACAGTTAGGTTGCTTATATGTTCTAGCTATTGTAAATAGTGCTACAAAGAACATCTGGGTATATGTGTCTTTTTCAGTTTTAGTTTCCTCAGGGTATATGCCTAGTAGTGGGATTGCTGGGCCATATGGTACTTTTATTCCTAGTTCCTTAAGGAATCTCCATATCATCTTCCATAGTGGCTGTATCACCAACAATGCAAGAGAGTCCCCTTTTCTCTAGACCCTCTCCAGCATTTGTTTGTAGACTTTTTGATGATGGCCATCTGACTGGTGTTAGACGTAAGTTTGTTTTCTAGGTCCCTGGGTTTATTTCTGCTTTGTATATGAGTTCGTTTGGATCATTCTTTTTTTTTTTTAGATTCCACATATAAGTGATACCATATGATACTTATTTTCTGTCTTCAGTTCAGTTTAGTTCAGTCACTCAGTCATGTCTGACACTTTGCGAACCCATGGAAAAACAGCCTCCCTGGCCATCACCAACTCCTGTAGTCTACCCAAACCCATGTTGGTGATGCCATCCGAACATCTTATCCTCTGTTGTCCCCTTCTCCTCCTGCTCTCAATATTTCCCAGCATCAGGGTCTTTTCAAATGAGTCAGCTCTTCACATGAGGTGCCCAAAGTATTGGTGTTTCGGCTTCAACATCAGTCCTTCTATGAACACCTAGGACTGATCTCCTTTAGGATGGACTGGTTGGATCTCCTTGCAGTCCAAGGGACTCTCAAGAGTCTTCAATACCACAGTTCAAAAGCATCAATTCTTTTGTGCTCAGCTTTCTTTATAGTCCAATTTTCACATCCATACATGACTACTGGAAAAACCATAGCTTTGACTAGATGCATCTTTGTTGGCAAAGTAATGTCTCTGCTTCTGAATATTCTATCTAGGTTGGTCATAACTTTCCTTCCAAGAAGCAAGTGTCTTTTAATTTCATGGCTGCAGTCACCATCTGCAGTGATTTTGGAGCCCCCTCCCAAATAAAATCAGCCACCATTTCCACTGTTTCCCCATCTATTTCCCATGAAGTGATGGGACCAGATGCCATGATCTTCATTTTCTCAATGTTGAGCTTTAAGCCAACTTTTTCACTCTCCTGTGTCACTTCCATCAAGAGGCTCTTCAGTTTCTTCACTTTCTGCCATAAGGATGGTGTCATCTGCATATCTGAGGTTATTGATATTTCTCCTGGCAAACTTGATTCCAGCTTGTGCTTCTTCCAGTCCAGCGTTTCTCATGATGTACTCTGCATATAAGTTAAATAAGCACGGTGACAATATACAGCCTTGACGTTCTCTTACTTCACTAAGATAGCTGTATGACTTGTTTGTGTATTTTGGAACTCAATCCCTTATCAATAACATTGTTTGAAAATATTTTCTCCCAGTTCATAGGTTGTCTTTCTGTTTTGTTTATGGTTTCTTTTGCTATGCAAAAGTTTAAAGCCTAATTAGGTCCCATTTCTTTATGAGTTTCTTTTTTAATAACTATATAGTATTTCGTTGAGTGTATATTCCTTGTTTTACTTATACATGTTGTTGTATATTTAACTTAAATATATTAGGTTAAATGTGCTGCATCAGACTTTCTTATAGTTTAGTTGTTTTTGTTTTGTTTTGTTAACTTTTCCAGTCAGCCATGGTTATTTTCATGAGAAGTTTTTGCATGTAGTGTTGCTTGATCAGTCTACATCTACTTCTTAAGGTTTTTGCTAGATACGGTCAAACTGCTCTCTTAGAAGGTTGTATAATATATATTCTGAACTGCATTGTTTGAGGATGCTTGTTTTCCTAGATCAAATGTGTTCCTTTTGACTTTGTCTCCAAATTATGGGGTTTTCAAATTTGGAGCCTATGAATTATGTTGTAGATGATGACTGTGAGGGAAGAATAATGAATTTCAATTATCATTACTGCTGATGTTTGTTACATTTGCTAATAAAAATGAATAATAAGGTAAGAAAGTTGTTTTTAGATATAGTAGTACCAAATGCAAAGTCTTTAGTACAGTGGAAAGGATTGAATATCAAAGGAAGTGACATGACTTTGAATTCTCACTTTGAGGTCTTCAGTTCAGTTCAGTCACTCAGTCTTGTCCGACTCTTTGTGACCCCATGAATCACAGCACGCCAGACCTCCCTGTCCATCACCAACTCCCAGAATTTATCCAAACTTATGTCCATTGAGTTGGTGATGCCATTCAGCCATCTCATCCTCTGTCGTCCCTGTTTCTTCCTTCTCCCAGTCCTTACCAGCATCAGAGTCTTTTCCAATGAGTCAGCTCTTCACATTAGGTGGCCAAAGTATTGGAGTTTCAGCTTTAGCACCAGCCTTTCCAAAGAACACTCAGGACTGATCTCCTTTAAAATGGAATGGTTGGATCGCCTTGCAGTCCAAGGGACTCTCAAGAGTCTTCTCCAACACCACAGTCCAAAAGCATCAATTCTTCGGTGCTCAGCTTTCTTCACTGTCCAAATCTCACATCCATTCATGATCACTGGAAAAACCATAGCCTCGACTAGACGGACCTTTGTTGACAAAGTGATGTCTCTGCTTTTGAATATGCATCTAGGTTGGTCATAACTTTCCTTCCAAGGAGTAGATGTCTTTTAATTTCATGGCTGCAATCACCATCTGCAGTGATTTTGGAGGCCCCTCAAAATAAAGTCTGACACTGTTTCCACTCTTTCCCCATCTATTTGCCATGAAGTGATGGGATCAGATGCCATGATCTTAGCTTTCTGTATGTTGAGCTTTAGGCCAACGTTTTCACTCTCCACTTTCACTTTCATCAAGAGGCTTTCTAGTTCCTCTTCACTTTCTGCTCTGAGGGTGGTGTCATCTGCATATCTGAGGTTATTGATATTTCTCCCAGCAATCTTGATTCCAGCTTGTGCTTCTTCCAGTCTAGCGTTTTTCATGATGTACTCTGCATATAAGTTAAATAAGCAAGGTGATGATATACAGCCTTGATGTACTCCTTTTCCTCTTTGGAACCAATCTGTTGTTCCATTTCCAGTTCTAACTGTTTCTTTCTGACCTGCATGCAGATTTTTCAAGAGGCAGGTCAGGTGGTCTGGTATTCCCATCTCTTTCAGAATTTTCCACAGTTTATTATGATCCACACAGTCAAAGGCTTTGGCATAGTCAATAAAGCAAAAATAGATGTTTTCCTGGAACTCTCTTGCTTTTTCCATGATCCAGTGGATGTTGGCAATTTGATCTCTGGTTCCTCTGCCTTTTCTAAAACCAGCTTGAACATCTGGAAGTTCATGGTTCACATATTGCTGAAACCTGGCTTGGAGAATTTTGAGCATTACTTTACTAGCATTTGAGATGAGTGCAACTGCGCTGTAGTTTGCACATCCTTTGGCATTGCCTTTTTTGGAAATTGGAATGAAAACTGATCTTTTCCAGTCCTGTGGCCACTGCTGAGTTTTCCAAATTTGCTGGCATATTGAGTGCAGCACTTTCACAGCATCATCTCTCAGGATTTGAAATAGCTCGACTGGAATTTCATTCCCTCCGCTAGCTTTGTTCATAGTGATGCTTTGAGGTCTTAAACCAGTACAACTGCTATAAACTTCAGTCTTTTCAACTGTACAGTGGGCATCCAATTGACCCTATTTATAGGTGAATTGAAGACCATGTGGTCTCAATGTGATTGATTCCTTTCCCACCCAGGGGGTAGATTTTAACTGATACAAGGCGAAAAGTATAGTCCTGTGTCCCTTACCTCGTAAATGGTTCAGAGATGAACAACCCAATTTATCCCAATCAACATAGCATTTGAAATAGATTTGTTATGTTCAAAACATATCAAGCTCATCCCATTACTAATGATCCTACCAAAAGATCTTATTCTCATCCAACTGACGATATAGTTATGCAGTGATTTTCTTTGCCCCATAAAATGTGGGTGGAACTTTCATATGTCATTTCCAAGTGGAAGTTTTGAGGGCCAGCTTGTGGTTCAGCTGTCACTCTTTCCTCTGCCACAAGAGTAATATGCCCTAGAAACTGGTTGCTCCTTCAGTGTTAGTCCCAGAATAAAGAGGACCGGGATGGAGTCTCAGCTGTTCCACAACTGCCAATATGCAAGTTTGATGAGAAACAAACTTTTATTGCTTTGTAAAACACAAGGTCTGGTGGTTATTTGTTACCGAAGCACAACTTAGCCAAGGCTGGCTCATACATTATTTTGGGGGCCAGAATGAGCATTTTCCAAGAGTGGGGACCTAACCTGGTTTTGTCCTTTAGGAATGAACATCTGGAAGAAGAGGCTGTCTCTTTCTTTAGATGCTGTGCTATATAGTTGTGTCACTAGAAACTACTGTAGAATTTTGTTATTATAGTAGATATCAGTCAGAGGAAAGAGCAGACAGAGAGAACAACACAAAGAGAACTGCAGAGAAAGGGAACCAGAGCCCTAATCTTAAATTAATGCCTGAAGCTGACCTACCTTTGAACTCCTCAGTTAAATGAACCAGAAACAATGAATTTTTATAGTTTAAGATAATTTTGGTTGAATTTTCTTTTATTTGCAACCAAAAGCATAGACAGTGGCTGATTCAAATTTCTTTCACAGTATCCATTTAGAAGAATACAATTTGAGAAGCTTGAAAACAGGACATTAACATGAGATGATAATTTCTGATAAGTATATGAACTAATGAACTTCCCTGGTGGCTCAGATGGTCAAGTGTCTGTTTACAATGTGGGAGACCTGGGTTCTATCCCTGGGTCGGGAAAATTGTGGTTTGCTAGGGTCTAGCCCTGGTGGATACAGGGTGATTCGAAGTGTGAATGGCATAGGTGAGGGAAAACTTATTTATGTATTTAATTAGAAATATAAGATTAGATTAGGAAGAAATAGTGTAGTAGGAAAATTAAGTGGAGAAAAGATGCTGAATAACTTGGTTTACGTGGAAAACCAATAAAATCTCAGAACAAGAGATTTGCACCATCTACGTTGGGCCACCAGCACCCGTTTGAATATTGGAGAGTGCCCCGCCTTGGGCTCTCTCTGTTACAGAACTTAAAAGCCGGGGCAAGTAAGTAGACATGGCGAGCCTCCATTCCCCAGATGGGAATTCAGCCTGAAATTAGAGTAAAGAGAAGACATCGGGAAAACTAGGCCTTCCAATGACTGGCCCAGCCTCTATTGTCTAGAAAAGCCTTTTATACCTTTTTGATTGTACATAGAGATCAATGGGTAATACATAATTATGCAGCGTTAGCAGCCCAGACTCTTATCAAAGCCAAGCTTTTCTCTCTGCATACCTAGTTGTATACACAAGTCTTAGGTGATTTACATCATCTTCCATCCAGAGGGCCAATTAACATTTTACAGCCCTTTTCTGATAAGGGTTTGTCAACCAGAAGACTTATTTGTGTTGATCTTCCCAAAGTCTGGTGCCACTCTCTGCACTAAATAAAGTTACATTCTTACATAGCAAAGACACAGCAATTTATAACAAGTAAAAGGAGTACAGTAATTTATAAAGAGAAATGTAATTAACTCAAAAGTCTAGTGTTGCTAACATCAAAACTACTATATACCTTTTTCCATATCCTGATTACATCGATTAATATCCTCCCAGGTGCCTAAAAAATAGAGAATACAGAGGCCTGGCAGCAGTCATTGAGTCAACAGTGAAATCCATCAGCAATATGATTTTTAGCTCTTTAGAAAAGGCTCTATATCTTTAAAACGCTTTAGGCTTTGTGCCTGTCATGGCTGAGGGGCTGTAGCAATTCACAAACTGTAAAAAGTTCAGGGGAACCTGTTAGGCAAGCTAGAGAGTTATCAGAGGGGGTTTGAGCTGAAACACTCCTATCAAACGCAGAAGACTGAAGCCCTGAGTTAACTTTTTTCAGAGAACGTCAAAAGAGTGAAAAAGCAGAGTACAATAAGGCAGGCAGATTCTGGTTTTGGGGGTACATGCTCAGGAAATACCAGGGAGAAACCCTGAGGCCTGACTTGACTTGCCCATCAGGCCTCTGCCACATGACCTTGTCACGGGTGGGATTCCTCACGCTGGCTCCCGGCAGTGGTTGAGAAAGGACAAAGGTCAAACTCAGAAGATTTCCAGAAGATAAGCAACTCTTAAGATTAGGATGCAATATAGGTTTTCCACTGTGAGATGGTAGGCAAAAACTGAGTGGAGGGTAGGATGAAGAAGAGATGGTCTGTTCTTTCCCATATGCTGATTCTATACCTTCCTGTTCCTACAGTGCTGGTAGTGCTTCTCTCTGCTTTAGCTAAACTGTGTGTGCTCACTCAGTCCTATCTGACTCTTTGTAACTCCATGGACTGTAACCTGCCAGGCTCCTCTGTCCAGGCAATCTTTCACGTAAGAATCCTGGAGCAGGTTGCCATTTCCTCCTCCAGGGGACCTTCCTGATGCAGGGATAGAGCCAATGTCTCTTGCATCTTCTGTGTTGGCAGGTGGATTCTTTACCACTGTGCAACCTGGGAAGCCCCTTAGCTAACTTACAAGACTGCAAGCACTGCCTGCTTAACTGGATATTCATTTCCTGTTTTGTCACAGTCCATACTTTTAGCAGAGAGCCCTCTTCCTGTATTCATCACTAAACTGGTAGGGGGCTTAATTAATTAGCATTTGTAAGATGTTTCAGCTCTTTAGCAGATTATGGGTAATTAGGAAAGCAGATCCAAGAGCTTTTATTACCTTCCTCTCTGCTGGTCTCTTTTCCTGCCTCTTCTGGAGAGACTAGCATTTATGTTGCCTTGAATGAACTTGAACTTGTTATGCTATGTCATTTCATTTTTCATTAAATAGATTCAGAAATCTCCCAGGCCCCATGTGGAAAACACTATCCAAGGATCAGTTATTTCTCCTATAGACCAGGCAAATTCAACATTGATAAATAACGCAGGCTTAAAATCATCATAAAAGGCAGGTGTTTGAAAGCCACAGGCAAAACCTGCTGGATCTTGTGGCTTTCTCTTATAAGAACCCCATCCACTAGCCAGCTTGGACATCATCGTTATCCCTTGGCACTCATCTAGTAATTCCCTCCCCAGAAATGCACCATGCTCTGAAAACTAGAGAATTTTACAATGTTCTCCTTTTTTAATATCCTTATTAAGTATTATTTTTTGCTCTTTTTTTTAACCACATGGAAGATGAATCAGTTAGGAACTGTATTTGAGGGCTAATAACAGAAACCTGAAATAACATGGTTTAACAAGATGGAGAGGTTTATTTTCTCTCATCCATAGGCAGTCTGGAGGCTGAATTTCTATAGTTATTACAGTTCTGTGACACAATCTGTGCCCTAAGCTTCTAACATTTTGTTCTATCGTTATTAGCATGTGGCTTCCAACTTCAAGGTGCAAGGTGGCCACTATAGCTCCAGACATCAAGTCTATATTCCAGGTAGAAAGAAGGAGAAATGAGGAAAATGCAAAAGAACCTCTCACCTAACTTAGCAGCCATCCTGAAAGCCTTATCTTAGTAGTTACCTGGCTGCTGCTTTTTTAAGGCGATGCTGGAAAAAGTAGGTTTGCATCAGTGCAGGCTGATGCTCCTGATAAGATCAGGTTTCATTATTAAGAGAGAAGTGACGATTGGTAATTATCAGCTTCTATCACACCACATTCCTGAAGTATGTCTTAAGTAATAAACTTTACCTCAATAATAATTACTAATGTGCGTACAGTGTGTTAGGTTGTCAAAATTAAACCCTTCAATGGTTATGACTTCTTGGGGTCCTGGGTGATTTAAAAGAACACAGAGATCATTTTATCTGGAAGAACACAGGAAGTTTTTGTTTGCTACATGGTACTCAGCCATAACTTGTCTAAAAGAGAAGCAGAGGGAGAAACCTTCTCAAAGATTTTAATAAGCCCAAACATTATACTGACTTCCCCAGACACCTCTCAGTAGTTTCACCTATAATTACTCTGGAGCAAAAGGGACGAATATGAGGTTCTAGTGCTTTCTCTGCAGGAGCCTTGTTCAATCTCTTGCTCTTCTGCTTGAATTTATGTCATTTCCAATATCCAACAGTTTGTTTTCAAAGTGAATTACTTAATGTGTTAGGCATCAACTGGAATGTATCCCAGCTTGGGATGCAGGAGGTCATTGCAGAATTCTAGACTTGGAGCAACAACAAAAGATACTCATTGTGCAACCATCTGACCACTGACCATTTTCAGAACTGTTCTGCCTTATGGATAAAGACAGATGGTTGTGAAGAGGTGGGCAGTACAGAGAAGAGACAAGTAGAAAAAGACTGGACAGTCTTCTGAGTTTGATATTAGGAAAACACCCAGCAGATAGCAAGATAACAGGTGCTCACCCAGTGTTAGTTTCCTGGGCTTTCTGTGTTTTTGAGACTAGAAAGTTTAAGAACTGCCAGGGAGATGATTTCATGAACATAAGTTGGCATTTCATCTCATCTTGTGCTATCATCCAGAAATAATGAGAGAAACTGAGGCCAAAATGCTGAGATCTTATTCAAACCAAGGGTTAGAAAACATTTCCTCCACCACTTTTTTGGGATCAGTTAGTATTTGTGTGTTAGACCTTACCCAGAAGCTATTTCTGTCAGCAAAATGCAGCTTTCTTCTGTCCCACCACCCACTTCTTGCCCTGTCCTGCCTCTGCCAGCTGTTGTTTTCAGAGAGCAGAAAGCAGAACTAATACTCCCTTTGATTCATTTCTGGTATCTACTGACGAGGTGTGGTTCAAGTATGTGAGGATGTCATTTTTCCTATGAGGGCTCTTTGTCCTTGTCTTCTACTGATGTTATGTTAGAGCAGCCATCAGTATGCAAAGTTCAGAAGCAGTGTCATTGTTTTGAAAGAGCATATGGAATCTGAATTTCACTTCTCCTCTGGGACATATGCTGTTAATTAAAGGCAGATTCTAAAAATTGTAGTCGGCGTATGCATTGTCACACAGGAGAGAACTGAAAAATTGACTGAATGTATTTAAGCTCCTGTCAATCATTCTATATTTGAGTGAAAGTAGTGAGTTATTTGTTATATATCACATTTAACAGAGGTGGTTGATATACTGCTTAAAATCCTCTAGTGCATTCCCAACTCTTCGATGAAAGCCTGAACTCTAGCATAGTCTCTACAACATTTTGTGATCTGGTCTCTGGCCATCTGTCTTTTCAGTCTCATGTTTTAACCACCTTTTGATATATACTTCATTATCTAGCCATATCAAGCAGATAATGATAAAAGCTCACATTTCTAGGGCAATCATCTATGCTGAACACTTAACGTACACACATTTAGCTCTAAGTAGGAATTCCTGGAAATGGGATTGCTGAGTAAATTAAGATCTCAGGGGTATGCCCCTTAGAGATGCTTGTATACATTGTTCATTGTTGATCGATGTTCTGGCCTTTTCAAATTCCCTGAAACCATCATGTGTCTTTCATCAGTTTCTACCAGTGTCCTTTAATTCAGTTCCTGGCTGGTGCTCCTGGGCTGCAGGGCCATTCTTCCTGCTCCCCCAGGTCTGCTGTGAATGCAGATGCTGGCTCATCTGCATCCTCTCAGCTTCAGCCATTTCCTTGAAGCTTCCTGGGGCTGCTGTGACACTTACATTTCAGCCTGTAGATTGACACCTGTCCTTTGTTACCCTTAGAGGTGCCCAACCCTGTTACTACCCAGTCTTGGTCAGCTGTTACAGGTCAACATTGCTTGCCAGAATGCAAAATAAATGGCACAGAGGAAATTAACAGCAGAGTAAACTCCATATCTTGATCAATACCTTCTATGTAGGCTGTTCTCGAGCTCTCATTGGTGGAGGACAAAAGCATGTGTATAGAGAGCATTATAATGATTCATTATATGTCATTTAGTACAATGATTTATATCAATATGCAGTACATTTTAATATCAAAGATGACTTTATGACAAAACAGCATTTTCAATAGGATCTAGCTGTGCATGTTTAGTTCTCACAAAAACGTGATTTTAATAACTTAGATTATGTACTATTATATTAAAGATGTGGAAACTAAGGCTTAGAGCAGCCTCAGTGATGTGTTTAAGGTGGCACAGAGCAGAGCAACTCAGCCAATATATTGCAATATATTGATATAAGAGGGAGTGCACTAATAGCTCTCAGGTTGTAGTCATAGATTTTGCCAGAGAAAAAAGAGGAGGCACAGTAGACATCGTTATTATAATTTTAAGGCATTTGAATAGACTAACAATTAATTTCATACATGCACCGCAATACAGATTTGTATTTCTGTTGAAAATTAAAGATTTACAGGAACACAAGGTCCAGCCTAGCCCTGATCACTGGAGCCATGGAGGGCTGTTCTCTTTGAGTGCAGCACACCTTCCTCAGTTTCCACAGTCTGCAGTACTCCCCCTTGTCTTTCTCAGAACCCAACTAAGTCCACTCCTTCATATTATCTCTGACTCCTATGGCCATTTGAGCACTGAATAACACACATACCCTCTCTTTGTAGCTCCTCCAAAGCACTCTAGTTTGCCCTTTCCCTCCTTTACAGCTGCTCAGTGTCCTATCACTTTAACTCAGCCAATGCAATCATATTCCTTTCCTGACTCTTTTGTCACTCCCTCTTCCCAACATTTTTCACCTCTACCAACAGGTGCCTCTCTGAGCACTCTGGGCAATCCTCTCTCTTTGTCCTACTGTAGTATGTGGTTGCTATTATTGTTGTTCAGTTGCTAAGTTACATCAAACTCTTTTGTGACCCCATGGAACCCCTTCCACACTCCTCTGTCCATGAGATTGCCCAGGCAAGAGTACTGGAGTGGGTTGCCATTTCCTTCTCCAGGGGATCTTACCAACCCAGGGATTGAACCTGCTTCTCCTGTATCTCCTGTATTGGCATGGGAATTCTTTACCACTGAGCCACCAGGAAAGCCTGCAGTTCAGCTCAGTTCAGTTCAGTCCCTCAGTCGTCTCCGACTCTTTGTGATCCCCTGAATTGCAGCACTCCAGGCCTCCCTGTCCATCACCAACTCTCGGAGTTCATTCAGGCTCACGTCCGTTGAGTCAGAGATGCCATCCAGCCATCTCATCCTCTGTCGTCCCCTTCTCCTCCTGCGCCCAGTCTCTCCCAGCATCAGAGTCTTTTCCAATGAGTCAGCTCTTCGCATGAGGTGGCC
>SJYC01098656.1:0-14376 GCA_006408675.1 Madoqua kirkii
TGCACTGATCACTGAAGAAGGCTTTCTTATCTCTTCTTGCTATTCTTTGGAACTCTGCATTCAGATGCTTATATCTTTCCTTTTCTCCTTTGCTTTCACCTCTCTTCTTTTCACAGCTATTTGTAAGGCCTCCCCAGACAGCCATTTTGCTTTTTTGCATTTCTTTTCCATGGGGATGGTCTTGATCCCTGTCTCCTGTACAATGTCACAAACCTCTGTCCATAGTTTATCAGGCACTCTATCTATCAGATCTAGGCCCTTAAATCTATATCTCACTTCCACTGTATAATCATAAGGGATTAGATTTAGGTCATACCTGAATGATCTAGTGGTTTTCCCTACTGTCTTCAATAAGTCTGAATTTGGCAATAAGGAGCCAGTCATGCTCCTGATCTTGTTTTTGCTGACTGTATAGAGCTTCTCCATCTTTGGCTGCACAGAATATAATCAATCTGATTTCGGTGTTGACCATCTGGTGATGTCCATGTGTAGAGTCTTCTTTTGTGTTGTTGGAAGAGGGTGCTTGCTATGACCAGTGCATTCTCTTAGCAAAACTCTATTAGCCTTTGCCCTGCTTCATTCCGTTTTCCAAGGCCAAATTTGCTTGTTACTCCAGATGTTTCTTGACTTCCTACTTTTGCACTCCAGTCCCCTATAATGAAAAGGACATCTTTTTTTGGGTGTTAGTTCTACAAGGTCTTTTAGGTCTTCATAGAACCGTTAAACTTCAGCTCGTTCAGTCTGCAGTGTACTATAATTGTTCTTAAATGTGTTGTTGACATAGCCCACTGGCAGCTGAGAGTAACATAAAGTCTTTCCCGTGAATCTTGAGGCCCAGCTTGCCCAGGAAGTATTTGAATGAGTGGATGAATGAAAAATTGGATGTATGGGTGAATGCATGATTTATTGACCAGAGCTACTTTCTACTCTCCTTTCCAGAGTAGGGGAGGTGAATATTAAAAGCCATTGGGAGTGACCTGCTCTTGACTTTTGACCAGAGCATAGTAAGTGCTTGAACTGCATGTTGGTCGGGTCAGCAATTGCTTCTAAACCAAAAATATCCAGGAGGCAAAAATACGATGCCTTTTTCTTGCCAGAGGAACTCAGAGCAGTAAATATTATTAAATCACAGATAAAGCTGTATGGTCATTTAATTTTTTAAGAATTAAAAAGAGCAAGTCTCTAGGATATTAGCACTGACTGTAGCTGAGTGTTGAATTTAGCTTTAATTGGCAGTGAAAACAATTCTAGTTCACTTAAGAGAAACAGTTATTAAACAAGACATTATTCCAGCCAGAAAGTTAAAAACAAAACAAAACAAAAATCTTCTTTATCTGATCACATTGCTGAAATATTTTAGTTGACTCTTGCTTCAACTAAGCATTCTGCCTTCTGCAATTAATGATATTGTGTATACACTTTCCCAACAGCTAGATTTCTTCCTTTGTAACCATTGCATTTGTACAATTCCCCAATCCAACATTAATTCTGAAGTCAAATGCCAACCTTGTTCTGCTCCTTTCTTTAAAAAGTCATCAAAGTAATACATTCATATGGGTAAAAATGAAGTGGAAGGCTCAGAATAAGAAGCAGCTGTCCCTTGTCCCTCCTCCTCAGAGTCTCTCTCTAGTAACAATCATTTGAAATTATTTTTAGTTATTTTTATTTTAACTAACAATATTTTGAAAGGCTTGCCTTTACTGCTTTTCTTTCTTTATTTTAGATATTATATACTTGACTCTTTGTGATAAATATCACCCTGCTTCTATTTTGTCTCCTCATCCTCTCCATATGTACAGTAAACGTTGTTATTTTAAAAACAAAATCTACATCCAGTCTTTGTTACTTTTGCATGCAATAGCTCCTCAAAGTCCCCTTGTTTCTACTCTTGCCTCCTTCATTCTAATCTTAAGAGCAACTAGAGAGCTCCTTTTAAAATGCAAGAAAGATCTTGTCTACTCTCTGCTCACAACCTTGCGGTGGTTTCTCAACTTACTTGGAGAACAAACCACAAGTCCTTATAATGCCCTTCAAAGCCCTGTAGGATCGGATTCTCAGTACCTTCTGATCTAGTCTCCTGCTACTCTCTGCTTTGTCTACACCTTTCCAGTTGTGTTCGTCTTCTATTTGCCAAGCATCTCAGACTCATTCTTACCTTAGAGTGTTCACAAGGGCTGTGGCATAGAATGTAGCACTCTTCTCCTAAATGTTTCTATAGCCAACATCCTTTCAACCTGCTCCTCTCCTGACTCTTCTGACATTTTTAGGTCCCTTCATTCTGTTAAGCCTTTTAATTTCTCAATAGCACTTATTACCTTCTAACCTACTGAATTTATTTTACTTTATGTCTCAGTTTGTTTCTATATTCCTACTCCTTGCTAGAGTATAAGGTCTAGGACAACAAGGATCATTTTGTTTACAAGTGTATGCCATATAGCTAGAAGAGTGCCTAGCATCAAGTAACTGCTCAAAGAACTGGATAAATGAATGAATCAATATTATGATTAAGTGTGACACAAGGCAATGCCAGGTATAGTATCATGGGGAGGTCATCACTTTTCTTACACAACTTTCTTTTTATCCAAGAATTTATAAGTACCCTTTTCTTTTCTTATCCCATATTTTACCCATTCACTCCTGTTTTTGTTGAAATGTTCTATAATATCAAAGTTTCACTTTTAAGAGAATAGTTAATGTTTCTCTAATAAAGTATAATTTTATCTTTGGTGAAAGTTTTTTTTATCATGTTAAGAGAGCATTCTTATGCTATTTTAAAACAGCTTTTTAAAGATATAATTCACGGATCATACAATTCATTCCTTTAAAGCCTACAGTTTGATGATGTTATGGAAGAATTATGTCCCTTCAAATTTTATATTTTGAAGTCCCAACTTGCAAGACCTCAGAATGTAGCCATATTTGGAGATAGATAAAGTCTTCAAGGAGACAACTGTTTAAAATGAGGC
Organism: Madoqua kirkii; assembly: GCA_006408675.1. Lineage (NCBI taxonomy): Eukaryota > Metazoa > Chordata > Mammalia > Artiodactyla > Bovidae > Madoqua > Madoqua kirkii. The sequence goes on from SJYC01098656.1 coordinate 2,967, forward strand.
CACTAGGGTGGGATCCTAATTCACTATGGCCGATGTCTTTATAAAATGAAGAGACACCAGAAGTGCAGATGCACAGAAGGATGACCATACGCGGACAAAGGAGCTAGAGGGTGGCCATCTGCCAGCTAAGGAGAGAGGTCTTAGAGAAGGCCAATCCTGCCAGCACCTTGTTTGTGAACTTCTAGCCTATATTTCTGTTGGTTAATTCAGCCAGCCTGTGATATTTTGTTATGGCAGACTTAGAAAATTAATACAGGTGTTTCCTTGGTATATTCACAAATACATGCACCCATCACCACAGCTGTTAACTTTAGAACAGTATCATGACTTCAAAAAGAATACCCTTTAGCTATCATCACCTTCTGCCTTCTTTGTCTGCTCTAGACTTGGGCAACCACTAATTCACTTTGTGTCTATTCCAAAATTTCCAATTATAGATATTATATAATATGTGGTCTTTTGTGACTGACTTCTTTCACCCAGCATGTTCCTTAGGGTTCATCCATGTTGTAACATGTAAAAGTACTTCATTTTTGTGTGTGTGGCCTAACACTATTCTTTGTATGGATATACCACTTTTTGTTTATCCATTCACCAATTGATGGATACTTTGGCTGTTTCCACCTTTTGGCTATTATGAATAACCCTCCTATAAACTTGTGTACAAACCTTTGTGTGGACATTTGTTTTTACTTTCTTGGGTATATACCTAAGAATGGAGTTGCAGGGTCGTAAGTAAACTCCGGGAGTTGGTGATGGACAGGGAGGCCTGGCGTGCTGCAGTTCATGGGGTCACAAAGGGTTAGACATGACTGAGCGACTGAACTGAACTGAGCTGAACTGAGTGCTGTCATGTATGTTTTTATGTGCTTACTGGCCATTTGTATATCTTCCTTGGAGAAATGTCTGTTCAAGTCTTTTATCTATTTTTAAATTGAGTCATTCAACTTCTTATTGAGTTGAAAGACTTCTTCACATTTTCTAGAAATAAATTCCTAATTAAATATATGTTATGCAAATATTTTATCCCATTCTATGAATTGTCTTTTCACTTTCTTAGTAGTGTCTTTTGCAACACAAATGCCTTTAATTTTGCAGAACTCCAGTTTGTCTATTTTTTCTTTTGTTACTTATGATTTTGGTATTGTATTTAAGCATCCATTTCCAAATCTGAGTTCATAAAGATTTATGCCTATGTTTTTTTCTAAGAATTTTATAGTTTCAGCTTTTAGATCTTAAGCCTTTAATCCATTTTGAGTTAATTTTGTATGTGATATGAGGTAGGAATCCAATTTCATTCTTTTGCAGATGACTATTTAGTTGTTACAATGCTACTTGTTTTAAAAAAGACTAGTCTTTTTAAATTGAATGGTCTTGGCATCCTTACCTAAAATCAGTTGACTACAGACATATGAGTTATTTCTGGCTTTCAGTTCTTTCCATTGATCTATATGTCTGTCCTTATGCTGGTACTGGACTGTGTTGATTATCATTGTTTTCTACTAAGTTTTAAATTTGGAAAGTTTTAATTCCTCCTAGTTTGTTCTTTTTCAAGAGGGCTGTGAATATTCTGTGTCTATTACAACTCTATATGATCTTTTTTATTTTTTTTCTTATTTATTTATTTATTTATTTATTTTACTTTACACTATTGTATTGGTTTTGCCATACATCAACATGAATCTGCCATGGATGTACATGTGTTCCCAATCCTGAACCCCCCTCTCTCCTCCCTCACCATACCATCCCTCTGGGTCATCCCAGTACACCAGCCCCAAGCATCCTGTATCCTGCATTGAACCTAGAGTAGCAATTCGTTTCTTATATTGATATTATACATGTTTCAGTGCCATTCTCTCAAATCATCCCACCCTCCCCTTCTCCCACAGAGTCCACAAGACTGTTCTATGCATCTGTGTCTCTTTTGCTGTCTCGATCTTTTTTAAAGACACTTCTAGTTTATCTTCGTCTGTGTTGGGTTCTTTCTGGCATGCGGGCTTTCTCTAGTTGTGGTGAGTGGGAGCTACTCTCTAGTTGCAGTGCACAGGCTTCTCAGTGTAGTGGCTTCTCTTGTTGCAGAGCATGGTTTCCAGGCACAGGCTTAAGTAGTTGCAGCGTGTGGGCTCAGTAGTTGTGGCTTGTGGTCTCTAGAGCACTGGCTCGATAGTTGTGGTTCACTGGCTTAGTTGCTCCGTGGCACGTGGGATCTTCTCAGACCAGCTATTGAACTGGTGTCCCTTGCATAGGAAGGTGGATTCTTAACCACTGAGTCATGAAGAAAGCCCCTCATATGAATTTTAGCATCAGTTTATCAATTTCTACAAAGAAGTCCAGTGGGATTCTGATTGGAATTGTATTGCTTCTGTAGCCAAATTTGGAGAATATTGCCGGCTTGAAATATTAAGTCTTGTGATAATGAACATGGGATGTTTACCATTTATTTAGACTCTTTCATATTTCTTTCAATATTGTTTTATAGTTTTCAGAGTACAGGTTTGCATGTCTTTTGTTAAACTTATTTTTCAGTATTTTATTCTTTTGATGCTATTGCAATTGAATTATTTTCTCAATTTCATCTTAGATTGTTCATTGCAAATATCATTGACATTGTTTTTTGTTCCCCCCTCTGTGTTCTTTGGATTATATAATGTGCTGTGATTCATGGGGTCGCAAAGAGTCGGACATGACTGAGTGACTGAACTGACTGAACTGACTGATAGATCCCTTCTGAAGGAGTCTTTGGGCCTAGAAAAGAAAACAGCGGTCTCAAAGGCCCTTGCTGAATCATCTAACTTCAGAGAAAACAAAACAGAACTTTAGGTCCCGCCCTGATGCTCCCAGCCAGTTGCATCTACCTGGGACTTACTACTCTCTATCCAAAAACCTTCCACCCCCTACATCTGTCTGGGACTTATCACTCCTGCCCAGAGGACTTGTCACCCCCTGCCCCAAACCTCCCACTCCCTGTTCAACTACAAATGCCATCTCAACTAAAGAATACCCAAAACATCCCGCCTGACTAATGTTTCCCTTATCACTTCCACAAACCTCCCTTTAAATATGAAGTCTCCCTGATCCTTCTTGCATTCAGCCTGGTTGTTAGGCAGACTGTTACCCCTCCTTGCCTGAATAAAGGTAACCTACTTCCGTTGAGGTGGTCTCCTTCTTTTCTGCCCTGGCCTGAACTACACTTTACACCTTCATGTATGTTAATTCTTTATTTTGCAGTTCATATCTGTTGTTGAACATCTCTAGTGAAATTTTCATTTCCACTATTATGCTTTCAACTCTAGAATGTCCATTTAATCACTTTAAAAAATAATGTCTTTCTCCTTACTAATATTCTCTAGTCAATGCAACACTGTCATAATATTTTACCTCTTTAATCATGGTTTTCTTGAGTTCTTTGAACATATTTTTGATGGCTACTTTGAATCCTGTGTCTATTAAATCTGTCAGTTGATTATCTCACAGGCAATTTATTCTACTTTTTTCCTCAGTGTATGTGTTGTATTTCTCTGTTTCTTTGGACATCTTTGCAGTTTTGTTGGAAACCAAATATTGTAGGTAATATTGTAGCCACTCAGCACTGCCTTCTCCCCTGTTTCTTTTCATTGCTGCTAGCTAATTGACTGGCTTGATTATTTGGTGAATTCTATTTTCCCTATGCACAGTGTTAAGCCTCTGATTATGCTTCTTGGGGGCTGAAGCTGTGTATATGTCTGCTGTCATCTTGGGCTGATAGAGATTTTGGCAGAGCTTTCTTTGACTATCGTTTTCTGTCCACAACCATTAAACTCCATTAACTACAGATTGATTACTGTGTGGTTAAAAAAAAAAAATTGCTCTACAGATGAAACCATCCAAATTGTCTCTTTTGAAGAAATAATTTGTGATTTGTTCTGTCCCTACATGTCTCTGGCTGTGCCTTTCCTTGGTTCTCTGGGACAACTAACTGGTTTACAGTTCAGGCTATAAATCGAATGAATCTCCAATCTCTTCCCAACTGCCTTTAACTGCAGTTTCACTGTTCTTGAGACCGTCCTTAGGCTTGAACTTCTCTACATTGTATTCCAAGTGAAGTCAGTTCTTTTGAAAAGAGATTGCTGCTGCTGCTGGGTTGCTTCAGTCGTGTCCGACTCTGTGCGACTCCTTAGATGGCAGCCCAGCAGGCTCCCCCATCCCTGGGATTCTCTAGGGAAGAACACTGGAGTGAGTTGCCATTTCCTTCTCCAATGCATGAAAGTGAAAAGTCAAAGTGAAGTCGCTCAGTCGTGTCTGACTCTTCACGACTCCATGGACTGCAGCCTACCAGGCTCCTCCATCCATGGGATTTTCCAGGCAAGAGTACTGGAATGGGGTGCCATTACCTTCTCCAGGAAAGAGATTAGGATCTATCTACTTTGTGGCCTGCTTCTTTCCTCAAGCAAAATATCTGAGGTCGTTCTGGACCTGAGGGTGGGGATAATGAACCTTTTTACCTTGAGTGATACCACCACTTTTCAGTTGAACTCCTGGTGGAGGGAGGAGCAGTAGTCCCAGTCTTCTCAGCTTGCCTCTCCTGTGTGGACCTACCCCCTTAGGGCAAGGACTGTTGGGGCTCCACTATTCTCAGAGGCAACATGCCCAACATAAAGGCTTCATACCATCAGTGGAGGGTGAGTGGAGGAAGAGAGCCCCCACCTCTCTGACATTTGCCTGGAACTTAGCCCAACCAACAGGTAGCTGTAGGCAGAATGAAAAGTGCCAGCATTCTGCTCCTCCTGGGAAGATAGCCCTTTACCCAGGAGCCAAGGGAAAGGGAGCCCTGTTTTTCTGTCTGTGCCAGTCTGGAGCAGAGTTTCCATCTCATGATTTCAGAGGGAGAAGAGAGTATGTCTCAGTTGAAATGCCAGACTTGCTATTATTATCAAACTTTGATAGATTTTAGCAAATTTTATTTGCTGTGTTTCCTTGGGACCATTTCCAGAGACTTTAAATTGTTGTTTTTGTTTTTATATAATCTTCACCAGTTTCATTGGAGAGCAAGTCAATGGAACTTGTCCTGTTGTCATGCTGCCCTTTACTATTTTTAAACCATCCAAAAATCAGGAGTGGGTCTAAGGTTCTGTCAAATGTATTGTTGGCCCAATCAATGTGATTTTTTGTGAAGAAGCTTCTGCAATGAAAATAGTAATTAGAATATATTTCTTTCTTGTTTTTTCTTCTAATATACATGTATTCTTCTGACATCTTTTAGCATGTCATAAGTATTGCTTTATTCAATTTGCTTTTTTATTGAACAGTTTGCCTCTATAAGGGGAAATCTCACCACTGGTGCGTGTGTATGTGTATACTCTAATCACAATTGGGAATAAAAATGATTTTTCCTTTTATAGTGGTATGCTGTTATTTTCTTCTTGGGGAATGAAATTGGTAGTTAGGTTACTATTTGCTGTTTGAAAGTTTAGAGAAGTTTTGATCTGAATGAGCTTATCCAGTTATGTGTGTATGATATGTGAACAATTTTTGAACATGTTTAGTTACTAGATATTAAAATTTCCTCTTCCTTATTGTGACTATTCTGATATTTTACATTTTTAGGAATAAAAACATGGGAAAGTATTAATAGTATATAGGCCTTGCAGATCTGAATTTGAATTCCAGCTGCATGTCCTAGTAGTTGGGTGATCTTGGATACATAAGTTCATCTCTCAAAGCTTCAGTTCTTGTCCTTAAAAGGAGGACAAATATTTATCTCTTGGGGTTATCACAGTGACAAAAAGAAGGAATGCACATAAAACATTCAGTTCTATGACTGGGTGCTTACTTACTGATCAGTATTCAGTAAGTGATAATTCTTTTGCTTTTGAGAAAATACTTCATTTCACATAGAATTTAAAATAATTAGCATTTAACTGTGCAAAATGTTTGCTGACAATTTTTTTTCTTATCCTGGATGCCCTATTTCTGACTCATTTCTAATTTTGTTAGTTTTCAAATTAGATTTGCTGTTTGTTGGCCATTTGTTAGTGTTTTCCAACAAGTTGGCTTTGGCTATATCAATCACTTCTTTACACTTCGTTTACTGTTAAACTAAGTTATTGTTCATTTTATCACATTTATGACTTCCTATCCTCTCTTTTTTACTCTTTTCCTCATTTTATATAATAGGTGAGAAGTTAGCTGATTTTCTTTTATTTTTTAAATAATAAAGACAAGTAAAGCTATAAACTCTCTCTACATATTGGTTTGACCACTTCCCATAGATTTTGATTCATAATTATTATTCTCTTTATATTATGCAGCTGGATTCTGAGGACGTGATTAGAACTAGACATTCAAGGATGGACTAGAAATTGGGACTAGTTAGAGAGGCTGTCACAACTGTGAGCTGAAAGGCCTTAGCCAACTATCTAGACTGGGGATATTGTTGGGTGGCAGAATATCTGGAGCTTAGTAATAAAATCATCCAATACCAGCTGAATGCCAATTATGTGCTGAACACTTCTCCTCATAACAGTTTTGCATGTGTAGCTCCTTAATTATCACAAGTGTTGTGACACTTGTTTCATTTCTTCTTTTCTGCAATTGAAGATACTGAAGTAGTCAAATGACTTGCCCAAGAGCACAGAGCAAGTATAACTCATTCATCAGGAATCCTGATTAGACATTCTCTGCACTGCTATGTTCTGTCACTCCATTATAAATCTCTCACAGGTTTATTCTTAAGCCAAGTCTTATTCTCCACACTGTCAATAGTGAGCACTGTTATCTTTTAATTTACTTTGTGGTGACAGAAATGGGTTGTATTTACTTTGCAGTGTTACTTAAGATGAGTTACCCTAAGAGAAGACACGGGTGTCAATGGGAAGACTTTTCAAATATAAGAGAAAGCTTACATGTGGAAGAGCTCACTGATCTATTTCACAAGACCCCATAAGACCATGCTAAGTAGAACAAGGTATAAAACACTAATTGTATGATAGCTCCGTTAATTAAGTAACTACTGTGTGCCAACCTTGTGCTATAAGAATATTGCATGCATTATTTCAATTACTTCTTATCACAGTCCCAAGAGGTAGGTGCTATTATTACTATTCCTTATTTATAGATTCTTCCTTATTATAGATTTCTTATTTCTAGATTGGGATATTACCACCCTAAGGTATTAAGAAATTCATCCCAAGTTGCAGAACCAGGAAGTGACACAACTAACAATTAAATTCAGGTTATCTGCCTCCAAAATCTTAAACCTATCTTTTCTGCTTAATTGTCTCTCCTGGAAGATGTAAGAAGGCAGAATAATAATCAATATAAAGGAAAATATTAATAATGTGCTACTTCAGGGGGTGATGGAGCTTTCATTTCTAGAAAGATCCAAGCAGAGGCTTGTGATCCTCTGTCCACAAAAATAAGAGAGAATCTGTTACCTACAGGCCACAGTGGTACTGACTGTGAAAAATACTCTACAATAATTATAAGAAATAGGATAGTATGTGGTAGAAAAGTTAGACTGTCTTGTGAGGTAGTGAGTCAGATGGGGTAAATGCAAAAGCATAGAAATAGAGTCTAAGTTTGGATGGATAATTTAATTCAATGGTCTTTTAATTTTTTCTGAAATCGAATATCTTAACCACTAATTCTGATTTTGCCCGAAAGAGAAGTTAGAACAGCAGTTTTCAGGTTTTTGAGTATGTGGCTTACATTCAAACACTAGAAATGTAGAGCTCCCTCAAGGGATCAGGAGATTCAAAAGAGGGCTAAACAAGTCAACAGTAATTGCAATGTAAATACTAATCCCACACACCAGTGCCTCGGAGAGTCTGTAGAAGCATCCTGTTTGTGCTGTGTAACTTTATCACCCATCACCATTAGGGAGTTCCTAGAGGACAGCCTTTTGTTGCTCTCTCCTGCTTCTGTTATACACACAGCCCTGTGCCAGCATACATGCATCCTTTCTTAGATGCTAGCTGGATACCAAACTGTATCAATTATTTAAAACAAATTCTACCACTCTACACTAATCAAAAAACTATTCAACTCATTGTTATACCTGACAAACAGCCGTAACAGTGTGAACCAACAGGTAAAGTAAAATTAAGTTTACACATTGAGTAACTGTAGGAGTACACCTGTGATGAAACCATAGAACAATTGCTATATGATGAGATGATAGAAACAGTTGGTTTTTGTTTACTAATGTTGCATGGGACACACACTGGTGGTTGAACTAAGCCTTTTACCATTACTGTCCATGAGTTAGGTGTCACCAGTAAATCATGAACATATCCTAATTCAAAGGGAAGATCTGCCCCTTATTTTATTGTGGGCTGCAGTAGCCTCTTATCTGAAGTCTTCAGAAGCCAAGGCAAAATCTGGCTGTGACTCAGTGGACACTGAGGCCCAAGGCAAACAAACTCCATGAATCCCTAAAGCCTCATTCTCTTCCGCTGACTTATTGATGTGCAATCTAGGCAAGTCACTAAACTTTTATGAGCCTTGATTTCTTTTTCCATAAAATGGTGATATTAATAATGTTTTCTCTGTAAGATTGTACTGTGAAGGCAAAATGAAGTAAAGATCATTAAAGATCTTTATAAATTGTAAAGTGCCATGAAGGAAAAAGAGTAATTATTATTTTTAAAGTGATGTTCTAACAGAGTCTGGACTGTAGCCAAAAGCAGGCTGACTCAGAAGCAGGTTTGTAGGGGAGCTGGAAGCCTGCTGGGGCATTGCTAAGGAAACCAGCAGAGAAATATACATCACTGAGCCTCATCCTTATCTGCCCACTGCATAGTATCTACCAAGAGCACAAACAGTGCAGGGGACTGGTCATGGATAATTTGGGGAAAAAACACACATCAGATTCCATTTAAGGAAGGAGAGAAAGTGGGAGCAGACTCCAAAGAAGGAAACTATTTCTTTTGGTTACAAACAGGAAAGCACTTCCTGAACATTTCTAATCGACATGTATAATGCCATCTGGAAGGCAGAGGGAGAAAGCTGGCTCTTAGGTTTCCTTTCAGAAGGGGAAGCCTTTGTCCCTGGCATCATTTGGACATTTGTAAGTAGATGAAGTTTAGTAGCATAAGCCCTGGGAGTCCCTGGACTCAGCTGATGGGTTCCATTGTCAGCTTCTTTGTTGAGTTTAACAAGTTGTGTAAAAATGAGTCTTGTGACGCTGGGAATGAAAACTGTGAAAAGTTCTCAATGTGTCCCTTTGAATCTCTGCAACGTCTCTCATATGATCCCCTTCTTTGCTGTGAATACTTCGACCACATTCATGATTTCCAAGATGTATTATTTTCCTTGCTCACTTTATACCTGAAAGGAAAATACCTAATAAATATTCCAAATTCAACTTTCCTTAGTGGAACTCCACATTGTCCAGTCTCACTCTTAAGAGTGTTTCTCCCCAGCATTAGTATTTCAGCCACTATTGAACCAAAAGTAACAAAAGGTTATTTTGATCCTTGTCATTCTCTTACCTAGTATAATGTCAAAAAACCCTACTGATTGTATCTTCCTGGGACTTTCCATGTTCAGACCTTTGGCATGTCTTGCCTGGACCATGGATTTGGGTCTCATGTCTATTTTTCAGTCACTTTAATAGCTCTTCATGAAAAGGCTAAACCTATTTTTCCAAAAGGTAGACTAATGTGTGCTTTTTCCTAACTTAAAAGTATTTGATGACTCCCTGTTACAGAAGTGCACACTGTTTTCTATGCCATTTGAATGAGCTCCTTTTAGGGGCAATGCTGGGAACTATATGACCAAATAAACAACTGTAGTTATCCAGAGGGGCTTAATGCAGTGTGGTCTTGAGCTAAGCTCTTGGTATGATCAAGATTCTTCTACAGACAAGAAATTGTTGTAGGGAATACAGTGAAGCACGGACATGTAACCCAAATTGTTTTTAAAATTGTGCTTTCTGAAAATTCCATTGGTCATTAGCAGCTGTGTAGGTCCCTGAATCACTTTTGGCCTGGATAACTAGGACTAACAGAGACGTGATAAATGAGGGAGGTGTTCAATAAACAGACTAGAAAGTCTTTTCCATTACAGGTTTGTAGGCATGAAAACTGAACTTGGGACCATCATACTGAGAATAAGTGAGTGGGGTTTATTGAAGAAAGCCACTTATGGCTTGTTTTTAACATCACACTCAACATTTATATGTATATGGTTTAGTTTCCTATATATTCTTATTTTAATCACTGTCTCTGATTTACGGCTTAAAAAGATTTAGATAACAAAATATCTATTCCTCTTAGAATCTTTTTTGGTGAGGCACCTTTTTCTAACCACTCTTCCATTTAGGGACTGACTTGGAAATTACATTGTAGGGCCTTCTGGGTGAGGGACAGTTCAGGTAGACACATGGAGAGAGGAAATGGGAACTGCAATAGCTGATCTTGGTTAAGAATAATCAAAAGTGGACAATATATGCTCACATATGCTTAAAATATTCAACTGGATTACACATGGAGTGATAAACAGTGGTTCCTTCTGCAACTGAGTGATGCATTTTTACTTTGTATTTTACACCTTATAGGATTTGCTTAACCATGAAAAACATATTTATATTATTAAAGATATGCAGAAGACATCACCCTTATGGCAGAAAGCAAAGAAGAACTAAAGAGCCTCTTGTTGAACATGAAAGACAAGAGTGAAAAAGTTGGCTTAAAATTCAACTTTCAGAAAAATAAGATCATGGCATCTGGTCCCATCACTTCATGGCAAATAGGTGGAGAAAATAGAAACAGTGACAGGCTATTTTTTTAGGCTCCCAAATCACTGAAGATGGTGATTGCAGCCATGAAATTAAAAGATGCTTCTTCCTTGGAAGAAAAGTTATGACCAACCTAGACAGCTTATTAAGAAGCAAAGACATTACTTTGCCAACAAAGGTCTGTCTAGTCAAAGCTATGGTTTTTTTCAGTAGTCATGTATGGATGTGAGAATTAGACTATAAAGAAAGCTGAGCACTGAAGAATTGATGCCTTTGAACTGTGGTGTTGAAGACTCTTAAGAGTCCCTTGGACAAGAAGGAGATCCAGCCATTCCATCCTAAAGGAAATCAGTCCTGAATATTCCTTGGAAGGACTGATGCTAAAGCTGAAACTCTAATACTTTGGGCACCTGATGCGAAGAACTGACTCATCTGAAAAGACCCTGATGCTGGGAAAGATTGATGGCAGGAGGACAAGGGAACAACAGAGGATGAGATTGTTGTATGGCATCACCAACTCAATGGGTATCAGTTCAGTTCAGTTCAATTGCTCAGTCATGTCCGACTCTTTGTGACCCCATGGACCACAGCACACTTGGCCTCCCTGTCCATCACCAACTCCCAGAGTCCATGCAAACTCATGTGTATTGAGTTGGTGATGCCATCCAACCATCTCATCATCTGTCATTTACT
>SJYC01098658.1:0-29540 GCA_006408675.1 Madoqua kirkii
CTATTCTGTTTTTCTTTAAGAACAAGCAAGAAAAGACTTGATTTTTACCACTGTTTTTAAATTTTCATTTCAACTGATTTCTTTCAAAATTAATTCCTTGTTGTTGTTGTTGTTGTTTTCTCTATTTTACTTTAATCTTTAATGTGGCTTCATAGTTCCTTTATTATCAGTCTTTCTTTAATAATGAACTCAAATATAAGTTTATATCTGAGTGTAATATTATCAATATCTGTGGCTCCTGGTATACATTTCCTTTATTTACTGATTTCTAGATATTTTGTCCTTTCTGTTTTATTTGTTCTTTAACTCCTTGAGACTTCACAAATGCCTTTCTTCTAGCTAGACAGGAGAATAGTACCAGAATTGGTTGGAGGGTTTCTGGATTTTGACTGTTTTCTTCAGTGATCTCTAAGGTTCTTTACTGTCTTTAAGCATACACTACTGTAGATGAGAAAAAAATTCATTTTCCTCTGCTAATAAATGGCTTTTGCAGTCTCAATGAATGTGGTTTTTTGGGTTTGTTTTTTTTTTTTTTTGGTCCTTGGACTTCAGAAATTTGTTGGGAAAGATATTTATCTTTCTTAGAATGCAGCTTTTAAAATCAGTAAAAAAGATTTTCAGTAGATCAATAAAATTATTCTCTACTAGTTGTTTAGCCATTGCCCCTTTTCCATCTGTTCTTTCTTCTCCTCCTAGATCTCTTAGTATCAATATGCTAGGCCTCCTAGGTTTGTCCTCTGCTCTTTTGGTTTCATTTGAAAAGACCTTGATGCTGGAAAAGATTGAGGGCTGGAGGAGAAGGGAAGAACAGAGGATGAAGTGGCTAGATGGCATAACTGACTCAATGGACATGAGTTTGGGTGAATTCCAGGAGTTGGTGATGGACGGGAAGGCCTGGCGTGCTGCAGTCCATGGGGTTGCAGAGTCAGACACGAATGAGTAACTGAACTGAAGTGAACTGAACTTTTGGTTTCTTCCTCATAATTTCCATGTCTTTGTATTTTTCCTCTGAGATTAGAAACACTCCTTATCCCTGGTCTTCCAGGTCACTGATTTGGTTTTCTTCACTTTGTACCAGTGAACATGATCCCAGAAATGAGATAGTGAACAATACAGGTACCTCAGCAGGCCTCCAGAGCCAAGAACCATTAACAGTTCTTCTAAATATGCAACATGCATTCACACACTCACATGTGAAACACACCAAACTCATACACTTCAAATACGCACACTTTTTACCTTTTACAAGCACAATCTGGTCTCTGAAAGGCCAGCTCTATCTCTGGTACCCTAGTCCTCATCCCAAGACTTTGATGCTAGTATCTAAGCTGTTCTCAGGGGCACAATCCTCACAATGGTCTCCCCCATGTGGATGCTGCAAGAGCCCTTAGCCCAGAGTACACCTTCTAAGTCTGGCTGGCACAGACAGCCATGTGTCCAAGAAAGGGGGACAAAAGACTCCCTCTGACGGAAGCTTAATCTTCTTCAAGCTCAAGTGGCCTATGCAATCACAGCCAGTTGTACAACAAGCCGTGGTGGGCCTGCTGGTAACATTCTTACCTCCATTAACCAAGTACTAGTGTTAGGGGCTTCCCTGATGACTCAGATGGTAAAGAATCCACCTGTAATGCAGGAGACCCAGGTTCTATCTCTGGGTTAAGAATATCCCCTGGAGAAGGGAATGGCTACTGACTCCTGTATTCTTGGCTGGAGAGTTCCATAGATAGAGGCACCTAGTGGGCTATAGTCCATATTCTGACCTTCATTAACCAGATAGTGAAAGCCAATTTCCCAGGAAGTCACTCTGGGACGAGGTCAGAAAAAGATTAATCACCCACAGAGACACTTCCATTGGCCCTTTTAGCTGAAGGGAGAATGCAAAATTGGACAGGAGAAAATGCAGCTGAAGTAAAAAAAGATGTGTGCTTGGCCCTCTGAACCAAAGAGGTCATGACTGCTCTGCTTACAGCCCACAACTGCACCACAATTCTCACATGCCTATTACCTGGGCACTTCACACATCTTATCTCACTTCATCTTTATATCACTACAGGATCAAGCTATCATTGCTTCCACTTTGTAATTGAGTCCAGAGGAGGCAACATAATCTCCAAACACCAACTGACTCAACCTTCTCCCTGTAGACAATGCTGAAATAGAACTGGATGCAAGAAAGCTAGAACATAGTTTATGCACATAGCAGATGCTCATGAGCCCAGATATGTGGCAAGCAGGGGAGGCATTTGTTATGGCTCTTTCATTCCTAATGCTTTTCTCTAAGGTGCATGATTTTCATTAGCTTTTGGAGTTACACTTTTCCCAACCTCTTTAACTTTCCACATGCCAAGTCACTTCAGTTATGTCTGACTCTCTGTGACCTTATAGACCATTGCCTGCCAGGCTCCTCTGTCCATGAGATTCTCCAGGCAAGAATACTGCAGTGGGTTGCCATGCCATTCTCCAGGGGATCTTACTGAACCACAGATCGAACCCATAATTTTCTATCTCCTGCACTGGCAAGTGAGTTCTTTAGTGCTAGCTCTAATAGTCATCATTTCCTCTGGTCTTCTGCAATGTCTCTGGGCCAAGAAGATAGAGTATCACTCATTTAATTTGTCCATAGGAGCTTTGTGAAGCAAGAGAGTAAAAGTATTTATGCAGACTCTCTCAGTTAGGGGACAACATCCCTGAGGCAGGAGCTACAAGTGCCCAGCCACAGCCACAACCTTACATCCTCTAGTTTACACCCACTGGCACAGGGTCAGCAAGTGTTGAGAGCACCTCCTAGGCCACGTCAGCCCACTTGACATTCAAAAGTAATGTTGTTCATGCTTCTAAGAGTTTCTCTTTAATTCTCAGATAATCAACTGATCTTTAGACTTCTTGGAATATTCATCACATGGCCTCCAAATACTTGCTCTTAAGATAAGAAGCCTAACTTGGCTGGTGTTAGATCACCAAGCATGTAATCTCAGCTAAGACATTACGAGTGTGCCCAGATTCAAAGAACTTCCAATCCAGCCTTCACTATGGTATCTACTCATTTTATCTCTTTCTTTCAAAGATAACCAAGCACGCAAAGATGAAATTTGGCTACTTCTGTTTAATATTTCAGTTACAAATCAGTGAAAATGAGTCAGTCTGAAAAACAAATAGGGATTTCCTAGTGAACCATTGTCCATCAAAGATTGAAATCACATTAATGTCTTTTAACGTATGAAAATAGTCACTGGGGTGACCCCCCACACCCTCGCCACAGTGCAATGACATGGGAGCCTTTCTGTATCTCTTATAGCAAGACAAATATGGTTGATATATGATAAATATGGTAAATAAATATGTTTTATAGATGCTAACAGCCCTCTGAGCTATGGCAGTGTCTTGTTAGAAATAATACTATATATATAGATAGATATACACACACAATATATACATAAGTGCACACACACCATAGAATCAACTCTCAACTAGCAGGCCTCCAACTCTGTGCTTACTGAATCCATGTAATTTATCCAGTATTTAAAGTTTCTGAGTGACAGTTAATACAGATGGGTGCATCTCTAAGATGTATTCCCCTTATGAAAGGATACAGCAAGATCATTTATTAGGGAGATATTAGCATAAAGGAAATGAAGAAATATACATGTTTTGCTAACTGATATGAGATGCACAAAAACTGAATTATGAGTTTCGTTTTTATAGGCGCCTTGGAGTCTCAGTTTTGCACATGACCTCTTGCTTTTCCTTGAAAATATGTGCTGATGATGCACGGCAGAGCTTTGGATTCAATTATCAACACCAGGAAGTAAATTGGCTTTTTAACAAAGGCAATAAATAATCTCTACATGGTTTAATATAAAGCAATGAGTACCTCACTCTTAGCCAAAAAATGTGTCCTTTCATGAAAACACTTATGCAAACACACCAAAGCAGTCTCTATGGCAGGTTATTTTTGAGAATTTTTATATTTTATCTAAAGAGGTTGGAGGAGAAACCACTTAAGCAAGGCACGTGCAATGGGGGCCCTGATAGCGAATCACACCTCTAATGAAGGCACGAGGTTAACAGACCATCTGTGAAACAATGTTAAGATTCAGATGAAAATGGTTTCCCTGGCACTTTGTGCAAATATGCTTGTTTCTCCTGCATGGGACGAACTACCCTACTGTTTGTGCTTTTTTGGGAGAAGCTAAAATGTATGATTGCAAACTCCTTGAACACAAAGCCATTTTTAGAATCACATAAATTAAAGCTGTTTATATTCTATATTAAAAAAAATCATGTATCCAGTTATTTCCCTTAATGAAGGTACTAATGATGTTGACAGATGATATAAGCTGTCCAAGGAAACAGGACCAGTTACATGAGGACTGATTTGCCCAGGTCCTTTCTTTGACTGTGGCCAAGATCTAAAAAGGACAGCCAAATCTCCAGGGCAAGGGAGACAGGAGCATTGGTAATTGCAATTACATGGGAACTCATCCTCTTATTGATAAAAGAAATGACTGGAAAAGGCCCCAAGCAACAGAAAGCACTGAGTGGGGATCCTCTGTTCCTATGCTCCACTGTAGATTAAGGTACCCTACATGGCTGCGTTGGAAAGTGTGGCTGCCATTCCTGGCAGCTAGCCTGCTGTGCTCTTTCTTCTAGTTATAAGTTCCAATCCCATGATCACAGCAGTGGCCTAGTGGCCCAGTTCTTGACACATTAAAATACTCCACTTCCTTGGACACAATGATAGGTCCAGGTACATATATGCAACCTAGGCAGAGAAATAACTTTTGACAGAGTTGGGAAATATCATGGAAAATAAATCTGAGAAAGCAAACAGCTATCTTCTCCTGCTATTACCTGAAAGAGTTCATCAGTAGAATGAGAAGGAAAACAGCACAGAAACAGAAAAACAAGGAAATCAAGAAATACAGGGCAAATGTGGGGTTCCTGGATGGAGCTGTGCCTGGAGCCAAAGCCATCTGTGGACTTCTTTATAACATAGTATCACCACTTTGTTCATGCATGTCTTTTTTTTTTTTAACATCTTTTTTTAACGTTTTATTTTGTATTAGAGTATAGCCAATTAACAATTTCAGATGTGACAGTTTCAAGTGGACAGCAAAGAGACTCAATTCAGTTCAGTTCAGTTCAGTCACTCAGTCATGTCCGACTCTTTGCGATCCCATGAATTGCAGCACACCAGGTCTCCCTGTCCATCACCAGCTCCCGGAGTTCACTCAAGCTCATATCCATCGAGTCAGTGATACCATCCAGCCATCTCATCCTCTGTCGTCCCCTTATCCTCCTGCTCCCAATCCCTCCCAGCATCGGAGTCTTTTCCAATGAGTCAACTCTTCACATGAGTGCCCAAAGTACTGGAGTTTAAGCTTAAGCATCATTCCTGCCAAAGGAATCCCAGGGCTGATCTCCTTCAGAGTGGACTGGTTGGATCTCCTTGCAGTCCAAGGGACTCTCAAGAGTCTTCTCCAACATCACAGTTCAAAAGCATCAATTCTTCAGTGCTCAGCCTTCTTCACAGTCCAACTCTCATGTCCATCCATGACCACTGGAAAAACAATAGCCTTGACTAGATGGACATTTGTTGTCATATATAAATATGTATACATTCTCTCCCACACTCCCTTATCATCCAGGCAGCTACATAGCACTGATCAGAGTTCTCTGTACTGTACTGTAGGTCTTTGTTGGTTATCCATTTTAAATATAACAGTGTGTACATGCCAATACCAAACTTCGAAACTTTCCTTTCCCCCTGATAACCATAAGTTCACCCTCTAAGTCTGTGAATCTGTTTCCTTTTTGTAAATAAGTTCACTTGCTTCATTTCTTTTTAGATTATGAATACAAGGGATACCATATGATATTTCTCTTTTTATGTCTGACTTACTTCACACAGTATGACAGTCTCTAGGCCCCTCCATATTGCTGCAAATGACATTATTTCATTCTTTTTAATGGATGAGTAATATTCCATTGTGAAGTTTGGGGTTGAGTTTTCTTCAAGAATGCACCTGTCAATGAGGATATACAAGAGATGCAGGTTCAATCCCTGGGTCAGGAAGATCCCCTGGGGAAGGAACTAACACCCCTCTCCAGAATTCTTGCCTAGAAAATTACATGAGCAGAAAAGCCTGGCAAGAAACAGTTCATTGGACCCACAAAAATTCAGAAATGACTGAGCAACAATAAACACACACACACAAGTATGAAAAGAGCCCTAACTAATCAAATTCTAGCTCTTGAATGCATAGGGTTGGAGGGGCCTCTGTTTTAGACAGTACACACTTCAACATTTATCCAGGCTTTTTAACAAAAGTTGGCACAAGCCCCTAACTGATCAAAACAAATTCACCACTCCCAGCCTTCCACCCCTAAGTCTATTCTATAACATTAAGAGTGGAACACAAGAAAGAAAGCAATAAGACCAACTCACAAGCTGCAGAATTAGGTTATAAACCCAGTTCCCCAAAACCTTACTTATCATTTGGCTTCATTATATGTGAAGAGGAACAATTTCCCAGGACAACAGCTACTGACCACAGACCAGAGAAGAATAGGAAGGGTAGACAGACGGCAGAAGCCAGGATAACAGATCAGGTATAGGATCGAGGAAGGTAGTCTGGATGAGTCTCCAAAGACCAAAGACTAAGAGAGAAAAATCAAAGCCAGAAATTCACAGAAAGGAACTAGAGTGAAGAGCACATCAAGAAAAAATACAGCTGGCCTTGGATAATTGACCAAATGATGTTCCCTGCACCTAGGCTTTGCAAGCCTTCAGCTGATGGTGCTACAATTATAGGGTGAGAAGAGAAGGCAGGGTGAAAAGGGCACAGGCTAGTAGAGTCTTGGAACAAAGACATTAAGCAATGCCCTCGGTAGACTCAGATGAAGCATAGTAACCCCTAAAGAGCACAGACATGTTGAAATAGACTTTGGTGATTTAAGAAGGAGCACGATGCAGAAGAATCACTGGTCCATATCCCAGTTTCTTCTGAGATGCCCGCACCAAGAACAACAATCAGTTCTCATGAGGACAACAAGCTTGATCTGATGGACATGGACCCTGCAGTGCTAAAGAGAGTTTCATGTACAATTGTGACTATACTGAGCATAAAGCTCACTGCAGCATAATGAAGTTCTGGCCTGGAATACATGGTCTCAGATAGCCAGCAGATCCTCCTTCATCTGAAATCAACAGAGAAGAAGGCTATAGGGAATATAGAGGATTTCAGACAACAGAATCTCTCTATAATCCACCATGTCACACCTGGAGAGTGACCACAGGATGAACATCTGTGTTCCTTATAGGACAGGAGACAACATCCCAGAAGAAAGGACTGCATGACTATTCTATATCAGAAGAGAAGGGCAGAATAGAAATAAGTTTCTGTAGGCAAGCTTGACATGCCTATGGGCTCAAGTCTCTCCTGGGCAAGCTGCTCAACAGCACCAGAAAAGGAAGGACATCACAAACCACCTAAGCACTTCCTGGACAAACAAACAGAGCGATAATCAAGAGTGTACACTTCATTTTTTGAACAGCTTTCCTAGCCATGGAGGAACTTTCGGAAAGTATAAAGTAGTGCATACATGAATAAAATCAAACAGGATATTCAAACAATAATCAAACAGTTAGGTGGGATTGCTGGGGGGCTAGGGTAGAAGAAGAAGAGTATGTATAGCCCTGAGCACTCATCAGTCTCTCTGAGTCCTCCCTTTCTCAACTGGAATCTAGATGGAGAACGACTGTCTCACACTCAGTGAGGACCTGTGTCTCTACTTTTTTTCCTTTTAAAGTTGTCTAATTTTATTTGTTTATTTTTAATTTAAATGTATTTATCTTAATTGGAGGCTAATTACTTTATAATATTGTATTGGTTTTGCCATACATCAACATGAATCTGTTAGGTTCGTATCATTTCTGTGCTTTATCGAGCCCAGCTTTGCATCAAATGTTCCCATGTTATCTCTAAATTTCTTGAAGAGATCTCTAGTCTTTCCCATTCTTTCTTTTCCTCTATTTCTTTGTACTGATTGCTGAAGAAGGCTTTCTTATCTCTTCTTGCTATTCTTTGGAACTCTGCATTGACATGCTTATATCTTTCCTTTTCTCCTTTGCTTTTCACCTCTCTTCTTTTCACAGCTATTTGTAAGGCCTCCCCAGACAGCCATTTTGCTTGTTTGCATTTCTTTTCCATGGAGGTTGTCTTGATCCCTGTCACCCGTACAATGTCATGAATCTCATTCCATAGTTCATCGGGCACTCTCTCTATAAGATATAGGCCCTTAAATCTGTTTCTCACTTTCACTGTATAATCATAAGTGACTTGATTTAGGCCGTACCTGAATGGTCCAGTGGTTTTCCTGCTTTCTTCAATTTAAGTCTGAATATGGTAATAAAGAGTTCATGATCTGAGCCACAGTCAGCACCTGGTCTTGTTTTTGTTGACTGTATAAAACTTCTCCATCTTTGGCTGCAAAGAATATAATCAATCTGATTTTGGTGTTGACCATCTGGTAATGTCCATGTATAGAGTCTTCTCTTGTGTTGTTGGAAGAGGGTGTATGCTATGACCAGTTCATTTTCTTGGCCAAACTCTATTAGTCTTTGCCCTGCTTCATTCCACATTCCAAGGCCAAATTTGCCTGTTACTCCAGGTGTTTCTTGACTTCCTACTTTAGCATTCCAGTCCCCTATAATGAAAAGGACAACTTTTTTGTGTGTTAGTTCTAAAAGGTCTTGTAGTCTTTATAAAACCACTCAACTTCAGCTTCTTCAGCACTACTGGTTGGGGCATAGACTTGGATAACTGTGATATTGAATGGTTTGCCTTGGAAATGAACAGAGATCATTCTGTCATTTTTGAGATTGCATCCAGGTACTGCATTTCTGACTCTTTTGTTGACCATGCAGAAGATACTAAGAAGAGGTGGCAAGAATACACGGAAGAACTGTACAAAAAAATTTTTTCTCGACCCAGATAATCATGATGATATGACCACTAATCTAGAGCCAGACATCTTGGCATGTGAAGTCAAGTGGGCCTTAAAAAGCATCACTAGGAACAAAGCTAGTGGAGGTGATGGAATTCCAGTTGATCTGTTTCAAATCCTAAAAGATGGTGCTGTGAAAGTGCTGCACTCAATATGCCAGCAAATTTGGAAAATTCAGCAGTGGCCACAAGACTGGAAAAAGTAAGTTTTCATTCCAGTTTCAAAGAAAGGCAATGCCAAAGAATGCTCAAGGTGAAGGTGAAGTCACTCAGTCGTGTCCAACTCTTTGTGACCCTGTGGACTGTAGCCTACCAGGCTCCTCCATTCAGGGGATTCTCTAAGCAAGAATACTTGAGTGGGTTGCCATTTTTATCTCCAGGGGATCTTCCCAACCCAGGGATCGAACCAGGTCTCCCACATTGGAGGCAGACGCTGTAACCTCTGAGCCACCTGGGAAGCCCAAACTACCACACAATTGCACTCATCTCACAAGCTAGTAAAGTAATGCTCAAAATTCTCCAAGCCAGCCTTCAGCAATACGTGAACTGTGAACTCCCAGATGCACAAGCTGGTTTTAGAAGAGGGAGAGAAACCAGAGGTCAAATTGCCAACATCCTATGGATCACGGAAAAAGCAAGAGAGTTCCAGAAAAGCATCTATTTCTGTTTTATTGACTATGCCAAAGCCTTTGACTGTGTGGATCACCATAAACTGTGAAAATTCTGAAAGAGATGGGAATACCAGACCACCTGACCTGCCTCTTGAGAAATCTGTATGCAGGTCAGGAAGCAATAGTTAGGACTGGATATGGAACAACAGACTGGTTCCAAATAGGAAAAAGAGTATGTCAAGGCTGTATATTGTCACCCTGCTTATTTAACTTCTATGCAGAGTACATCATGAGAAATGCTGGACTGGAAGAAACACAAGCTGGAATCAAGATTGCCAGGAGAAATATCAATAACCTCAGATATGCACATGACACCACCCTTATGGCAGAAAGTGAAGACGAACTAAAAAGCCTCTTGATGAAAGTGAAAGAAGAGAGTGAAAAAGTTGGCTAGAAGCTCAACATTCAGAAAACGAAGATCATGGCATCCAGTCCCATCACTTCATGGGAAATGATGGGGAAGCAGTGGAAACAGTGTCAGATATTATTTTTTTATTTTTTTGTGTGCTCCAAAATCACTGCAGATGATGACTGCAGCCATGAAATAGAAGACGCTTACTCCTTGGAAGAAAAGTTATGACCAACCTAGACAGCATATTCAAAAGCAGAGACATTACTTTGCCGACTAAAATCTGTCTAGTCGAGGCTATGGTTTTTCCTGTGGTCATGTATGAATGTGAGAGTTGGACTGTGAAGAAGGCTGAGCACTGAAGAATTGATGCTTTTGAACTGTGGTATTGAAGAAGACTCTTGAGAGTCCCTTGGACTGCCAGGAGATCCAATCAGTCCATTCTGAAGGAGATCAGCCCTGGGATTTCTTTGGAAGGAATGATGCTAAAGCTAAAACTCCAGTATTTTGGCCACCTCATGAGAAGAGTTGACTCATTGGAAAAGACTCTGATCCTGAGAGGGATTGGGGGCAGGAGGAGAAGGGGATGACAGAGGATGAGATGGCTGGATGGCATCACGGACTCGATAGATGCAAGTCTGAGTGAACTCCGAGAGATGGTAATGAACAGGGAGGCCTGGCATGCTGTGATTCATGAGGTCACAAAGAGTCGTACACGACTGAGCGACTGAACTAAACTGAACATGAATCTGCCACGAGTGTTTCGCTGTTCCCCATCCTGAACCCCCCACCAACCTCCCTCCCCATACCATCTCTCTGGGTCATCCTAGTGCACCAGCCCGAAGCATCCTGTATCCCAGTTCATTTCTGGTTCATTTCTCATTGATATTACATATGTTTCAATGCCATTCTCCCAAATCATCCCACCCTCTCCTTCTCCCACAGAGTCCAAAAGACTGTTCTATACATCTGTGTCTCTTTTGCTCTCTCGCATACAAGGTCTCTTCTTATTCAGACATATGTTACCAAGAGAACACTAAGTCTCTGTGGTGAAGGGTCACCATCTGTCTGCTTTGTCTCTGTCTTGCACTGAGGCACGATGCTATCACAAACTGGGTGTGCACACACTGCTCTTCTCAGAACCTGCAAAGGGAAGTAGACTAAGCAGTTACAAAGTCTAAGGATTTTGAAAGTTCTGGAGAGTTTCCTGATGACCCCCAAAGCACTTTTGTCTTTGCTGATGCCAGAAATTCCATCATCAAGCCATAGACATAAAATCAGGTTGGCCTGAGATTCCTAGAGGCTGTACCACACTACCAGCTCAGGTCACTTGGGCAAGTACTCACTCTTTATAAACCTCAGATTGCATTTCTGAAAATGGATAATAATATCCAAAGGAGTCCTGAATATTAAAGTTTGTAAACCATAGAGCATTAAACAAATGCCATCACCAAGGTTACTATTCAAAGAAAATAAACTAAAGACCTAATAGGAAGAACATTGCTGAGGCAGGAGCAATATAAGTTTATCAATTATTTGTCCACTAATTACAAAATATTCAGTTCAGTTCAGTTCAGTCGCTCATTTGTGTCTGACTATTTGCAACCCCATAAATTGCATCACGCCAGGCCTCCCTGTTCATCACCAACTGCCGGACTTCACTCAGACTCATGTCCATTGAGTCACTGATGCCATCCAGCCATCTCATCCTCTGTCGTCCCCTTCTCCTCCTGCCCCCAGTCCCTCCCAGCATCAGAGTCTTTTCCAATGAGTCAGCTCTTCCCACGAGGTGGCCAAAGTACTGGAGTTTCAGCTTTAGCATCATTCCTTCCAAAGAAATCCCAGGGCTGATCTCCTTCAGAATGGACTGATTGGATCTCCTGGCAGTCCAAAGGACTCTCAAGAGTCTTCTCCAACACCACAGTTCAAAAGCATCAATTCTTCAGTGCTCAGCCTTCTTCACAGTCCAACTCTCACATCCATACATGACCACAGGAAAAACCATAGCCTCGACTAGACAGATTTTAGTCGGCAAAGTAATGTCTCTGCTTTTGAATATGCTGTCTAGGTTGGTCATAACTTTTCTTCCAAGGAGTAAGCGTCTTCTAATTTCATGGCTGCAGTTACCATCTGCAGTGATTTTCAAGCCCCCAAAATAAAGTCTGACACTGTTTCCACTGCTTCCCCATCATTTCCCATGAAGTGATGGGACCGGATGCCCTGGTCTTCATTATCTGAATGTTGAGCTTTAAGCCAACTTTTTCACTCTCCTCTTTCACTTCCATCAAGAGGATTTTTAGCTCCTCTTCACGTTCTGCCAAAAGAGTGGTGTCATGTGCATATCTTAGGTTATTGATATTTCTCCTGGCAATCTTGATTCCAGCTTGTGTTTCTTCCAGCCCAGCATTTCTCACGATGTACTCTGCATGTAAGTTAAATAAGCAGGGTGACAATATACAGCCTTGATGTACTCCTTTTCCTCTTTGGAACCAGTCTGTTGTTCCATATCCAGTCCTAACTGTTGCTTCCTGACCTGCATACAGATTTCTCAAGAGGCAGGTCAGGTGGTCTGGTATTTCCTTCTCTTTCAGAATTTTCCACATGTAGATGGTACGAACTGTTTTTCTTTCCTTTTATCCCCTACTTTTCTGAACATCTAACACTTGCATCTTTTCATAGAATACACAGCTCTCATGTTGCTGGATTAATATAACGCATTGTGGAGTTTGTGGACACTTCAGTGTTTTCTCTAGTGAGTTTCTTAACTATGTGCCATTCTTAACTGAGAGAATGTGTATAATGATTCAGTGTGTGGCACGGCTGTAGACTTGTGTTGAAATCCCATCTCCCCAGCCTGAGAATTTTCCTTAACCTGACTATGCCTCAGTTTCTTCAACTACAAAAAAAAAAGGTAAAAACAGAATTGCTGTGATAATTATGTGAGTTAATGCATGTAAAAGCCTCTAGAATTGTTCCTGACGTATACAACATATTGAGTGATGATTAGTCATTATTGCATTAGGAAAACTATGCTATCAAATATCAACATAAATAATTTGGAAAACACAAATTTTGGGTGCTGTTCCAATGGCAAGATAAACTCTTCTCAAAGGAAAATTTTATAAAGGAGATTTTAATATGGTCTTGCTTTATCTGAGAACTGTGAACCCATGTTCTTTTCCAGCTATATCCTTGGGTAAGTGGGATGCCCCTCAGCAGAAGTAACAATTGAACACTGATTGAACAACTGCTTGCATCCCCAGGCTGCTCCTACAAGCCACCAAGTAACAACTCTGCTACTTCCCAGGCCAGTTTGCCCTCCTGACAGCAACACCAACTGAGGCCATCAGGAACCCACAAACATCAGTCTCATTATAAGCCTTGGCCACATCAGCAGGAGAAATAAAGGTTTCCCAAGTAGGCACGAATTCCAGATCCTACACACTCAGTAAAATTCCTCTTATCTAAATAGCATCTATCCTCTGGTCCTCTTATCATCCTTTACATAACACACAACCAACATCATCTGTACCACCCAGTTCATCACAAACTTGCTTCAGACCACCTTCCACTGACCCAATCTGCCTTCTGTTCCTGCTGTTCCATTTACCCTTCCACTTCTCTACCAAATAGAGTCCTTGTCAAATCAAGGACTCCAATGACCTCTTTATCACCAAAATATGTCTCAAGGGTCTCATGGTAGAGTATCACCCATGGTTTTGATCCCTTAGGGCCCCTTCCACCTTCAGATAGATACTCCTTTCCTGGCTCCACAATTGCCCCGATTTCTGCCCACCTTACAGGATGCTTTCTGAGTCTCCTTTCCTGGCTTCTTCTCCACATGAAAATCTGGAGAGTTGTCCTGGGACTTGTGATCTTATCTGTACTCCCTTCCTTGATGACCTCACTTTGTTCTGTGGCAATATTATTGTCTCACATACTTACATATAATGTCTCCTTTTCCAATGATGTCCAGCTCAAATAAATCACCTGACTTCAGGGTCAGAGACATCTTAAACATATTGCATTAATCATGATATATTTTAACCAGCCCTGCTGTCCACACACACCAGCCTGTTTCTCCCCCAGTAAATGTAGTCATCTACCTGAGTCACACACTCCTTCCCACCACACACTCTACAGTCTCTTTCATAACCACACACATAACTAAAGCTTACCACTTGTTTTTTCTGTGTTCCTCATGCACACGCATCCAATCCATTAAAATTCCTGTTTGTTTCTCTTTTCAAGGCACATCATTTCATGCAGCAACCTCCTTTTCTTCTTCAATCCTAATAGCATAATCATCACCACATCTTTCTGGGACTACATTCATAGCCCCACTGACCCCACTCATTTCCCATACAATTCATTCTCCAAAGAGCAACCAAAAAGTTTTTCAGTAAAAATTAGATCATATCACTCTGTTTAAAGCCCATTAATATTTCCTCTTGCCCTTGCAGGAAAAGTCAATCCATCTATGATGACCTCAAGTGAATTGGCTCCCTTCGACTTTCCAGCCCTATTGCCCTGACCATGATTTTAACTTCCACTAACTTTTACTTCTCTCAGAATGTCATTCTCATTATTCAGGAGTCATCTCAATTCAAATGTCTTCTTCTCAGATAAATCTTCCCTGAAGATATCATCTAGGTAAGTCCTCTCTTCTATCTGGCATTGCTCCAAAATCACTGCAGATGGTGATTGCAGCCATGAAATTAAAAGATGCTTACTCCTTGGAAGAAAAGTTATGACCAACCTAGATAGCATATTCAAAAGCAGAGACATTACTTTGCCAACTAAGCTCTGTCTAGTCAAGGCTATAGTTTTTCCAGTAGTTAAGTATGGATGTGAGAATTGACTGTGAAGAAGGCTGAGTACCGAAGAACTGATGCTTTTGAACTGTGGTGTTGGAGAAGACTCTTGAGAGTCCCTTGGACTGCAAGGAGATCCAACCAGTCCATTCTGAAGGAGATCAGCCCTGGGTGTTCTTTGGAATGAATAATGCTAAAGCTGAAACTCCAGTACTTTGGCCACCTCATGGGAAGAGTTGACTCATTGGAAAAGACTTTGATGCTGGGAGGGATTGGGGGCGGGAGGAGAAGGGGACGACCGAGTATGAGATGGCTGGATGGCATCACTGACTCGATGGACATGAGTCTGAGTGAACTCCAGGAGTTGGTGATGGACAGGGAGGCCTGGCATGCTGCGATTCATGGGGTCGCAAAGAGTCAGACACGACTGAGCGACTGAACTGAACTGATTGTCCCATTTTACTAATTCCCTTTCTTTTCTTTCTTGTCCTTGATTCTTGCCCTCTTCACCTTGATTTGGCAGTTCTCCCTCCTCTTTTCTTTCATTTTTACAGCTTATTATTTATATACCATCATTTCATATGCTGCCCACAAAATTTAAATACATGTAAACTTACCCTGCTGCTGCTGATGCTGCTGCTGGTGCTAAGTCGCTTCAATCATGTCCAACTCTGTGCAACCCCATAGACGGCAGCCCTCCTGGCTCCCCTGTCCCTGGGATTCTCCAGGCAAGAATACTGGAGTGGGAATGCTAAAGCTGAAACTCCAGTACTTTGGCCACCTCATGGGAAGAGTTGACTCATTGGAAAAGACTTTGATGCTGGGAGGGATTGGGGGCGGGAGGAGAAGGGGACGACCGAGTATGAGATGGCTGGATGGCATCACTGACTCGATGGACATGAGTCTGAGTGAACTCCAGGAGTTGGTGATGGACAGGGAGGCCTGGCATGCTGCGATTCATGGGGTCGCAAAGAGTCAGACACGACTGAGCGACTGAACTGAACTGATTGTCCCATTTTACTAATTCCCTTTCTTTTCTTTCTTGTCCTTGATTCTTGCCCTCTTCACCTTGATTTGGCAGTTCTCCCTCCTCTTTTCTTTCATTTTTACAGCTTATTATTTATATACCATCATTTCATATGCTGCCCACAAAATTTAAATACATGTAAACTTACCCTGCTGCTGCTGATGCTGCTGCTGGTGCTAAGTCGCTTCAATCATGTCCAACTCTGTGCAACCCCATAGACGGCAGCCCTCCTGGCTCCCCTGTCCCTGGGATTCTCCAGGCAAGAATACTGGAGTGGGTTGCCATTTCCTTCTCAAATTCATGAAAGTGAAAAGTGAAACTGAAGTCATTCAGTCATGTCCGACTCTGTGCAACCCCATAGACAGCAGCCCACTAGGCTTCCCCATCCTTGAGATTCTCCAAGCAAGAACACTGGAGTGGGTTGCCATTTCCTTATCCAATGCATGAAAGTGAAAAGTGAAAGTGAAAGTGAAGTTGTGTCCCACTCTTAGCGACCCCATGGATTGCAGCCTACCAGGTTCCTCCGTCCATGGGATTTTCCAGGCAAGAGTACTGGATTGGGTTGCCATTTACCTCTCCATTTTAAAACTGAGTCAACAATAATTTTGTAAATCAGAAATTGCCTTTTATACTTCTAAAATTTATATTTGGTTCTATTTTTATAATATATGTTTCTCCACTGAGAATTCTCATATTTTCATGTGCTTCAAAAAAGCCAGGTTGGATAAATTTTCAGGCAAGAGTACTGGATTGGGTTGCCATTTACCTCTCCATTTTAAAACTGAGTCAACAATAATTTTGTAAATCAGAAATTGCCTTTTATACTTCTAAAATTTATATTTGGTTCTATTTTTATAATATATGTTTCTCCACTGAGAATTCTCATATTTTCATGTGCTTCAAAAAAGCCAGGTTGGATAGAGCTGGATCTTGTCTCTCTGAAGGGAAGTTCCATGTCCACTAGCATGTTTTGGGGGTGTCTATGGGCTTCATATGGCATTGAGCAGCCTGTCTGTTAATGGGCAGGGTTGTGTTCCTGTTTTGCTGAAAGTTTGGTGTGAGGTAAGCAGCACTGGAGCTTTCCTGCCTTGGGGTGAGTCCTGGTCTTAGTGTTGAGGTGGAGGCCTTTGGGAGAGCC
The DNA here is from genome assembly GCA_006408675.1 of Madoqua kirkii. Classification (NCBI taxonomy): domain Eukaryota; kingdom Metazoa; phylum Chordata; class Mammalia; order Artiodactyla; family Bovidae; genus Madoqua; species Madoqua kirkii. The sequence goes on from SJYC01098658.1 coordinate 17,008, forward strand.
CAGCCTGGTACTCTGTGATGACCTAGACGGGTGGGATTTGGAATCGGGGGGAGGCTCAGGAAGGAAGGGATATATGTATAATTATGGCTGATTTGTGTTGTAGTATTTTTTAATTGGAGGCAAGTTGCTTCACAGTGTTGTGCTGGTTCCTGCTATGCTGCTGCTGCTGCTGCTGCTGCTAAGTCGCTTCAGTCATGTCCGACTCCAGGGAAGCCTGGTGGGCTGCTGTCTCTAAGGTCGCAGAGTCAGACATGACTGAAGCAACTTAGCAGCAACAGCAGCAGCAGCAGCATAGCAGGAACCAACACAACACTGTGAAACAATTTTCCTCCAATTAAAAAATACATTTAAAACATGTTCACCTTTATTATTATATGAGTGGCTTTCAAATCTATCTCACAGCTCCAACCTCTGAGTGATCTTGGGGCTTGCTGCTTTTGATTGTATTTTCAATTACATTGTCTAAAAATGTTAAGTATTATGTCATGCACCTCTGGACCATGTTAAAATTCTCTGAAGGATGTTGGTTTTCTGCTGGTTTTACAAGCAGCCAACCCAATTAGGTTTTGATTGCAGGTTCTTTCTTACCTCTGGGTATGGTGGTTCTAGCATTGGTTCGTTTTCACAGCCCTGGTTACAGGATTTAATCTATCTCTCACTTGTTCCACTCAGATTTGGTCCAGGATTAAGGCTCTGGTTTCCATGATTCTTCAGTCCTCCAAACCTTTGCCAAGTTTCTCTGGGTGTTTTCTGTACATGTTCAGCCTAGAGGTGATTCATACATAGATTCATCTTCCCCAGCTCTTCCAGAACCCTCCCCACGCCCCATACTGTCTGCCTCACAGGGGCTCCTTTTCCTGTTTCTCTGACCAGAGACACAGAGTTCTCTCAGAGTTTTCACAACCTGTATTGTTCTACATGAGCGTGTCAGCCTTTGAGACAATGTGGTGAGGAAAAATAGGGGTAGGGAAATACATCCAGAAAACTGCCCCCCTCTTTGTGAAACACTTTTCCCACTTCCTGTCTCTAATAAGGTGATTCCCTCTTGCCTGCTCTACGTGGTGCATAGTGTGACTGGGGCTGTTCTTGGAGAAGAATAGGAGAAACAAAAATAGGGGAAAAAAGAAAAAAGAGTAACTATGAGTATTCTCTTCATGCTTCCTGGCCCATAGGGTCTTTCTTTCCTGTCTTCTGTCCTGAGAAATAGACCTTTCTTGGGGATTTTGCCAACAGCACTTGCTTTATAGTTTCCCATTTTGATTTTTTCTTGGATAAAAACTGATAATTTAAGAAATAAAAGAAAAAAACAGGAAACTCACAGCTACCTTCTTGGTCATTTTTTATATTGTGAGTTTTGATTCTACTTACAAAGTTGTCTCCTCTTGTTGCTTTTAGAGCTTCAGGATTTTGTCCAGTGCATTATTTGATTGTAATCACTGTAAAAAAATAAGCTGCAGTGGGCTTACTTCATTATGACCTGAAATAGACAACTTTCAGATCAATCGCTCAGTCATGTCCGACTCTTCGCAGTCTCATGAATCATAGCATGCTAGGCCTCCCTGTCCACCACCAACTCCCAGAGTCTACACAAACCCATGTCCATCGAGTCAATGATGCCATCCAGCCATCTCATCCTCAGTCGTCCCCTTCTCCTCCTGCCCCCAATCCTTCTCAGCATTAGGATTTTTTCCAGTGAGTCAACTCTTCGCATGAGGTGGCCAAAGTACTGGAGTTTCAGCTTCAACATCAGGTCTTCCAATAAAAACCCAGGACTGATCTCCTTTAGAATGGACTGATTGGATCTCCTTGCAGTCCAAGGGAATCTTCTCCAACACCACAGTTCAAAAGCATCAATTTTTCAGTGCTCAGCTTTCTTCACAGTCCAACTCTCACATCCATACATGACCACTGGAAAAACCATAGCCTTGACTAGATAGATCTTTGTTGGCAAAGTAATGTCTCTGCTTTTGAATATGCTATCTAGTTTGGTCATAACTTTCCTTCCACGGAGTAAGAGTCTTTTAATTTCATGGCTGCAATCAACATTTGCAGTGATTTTGGAGCCCAGAAAAATAAAGTCTGACACTGTTGCCACTGTTTCACCATCTATTTCCCATGAAATGATGGGACAAGATGCCATGATCTTAGTTTTCTGAATGTTGACAACTTTAAAGCACTTTTAATGATACATTTCTTTCTTAATTCCTTGTTTGTTTACTTACTGATTCCCCTCCATGACTTAAAGGAGCACTTCTGTGTGAGAGGTTTGGTTTTTAATTCACTGCCACATTCCCAGCATTTAAAAAAACATCTAGGGAGGAGGGAGAGGGGTTCAGAATGGGGAACATGTGTATACCTGTGGCAGATTCATGTTGATGTATGACAAAACCAATACAATATTGTAAAGTAATTAACCTCCAATTAAAATAAATAAATTTATATTTTAAAAAATAAATAAAAATAAAAGAAAAAATATCTGGTACATAGTAACTCTCAATAAATGTTTATTTGATAAATGGAATCTTTATGCTTTAGTGCTTTTTTTCAGCACTTTAGACTTTACTTAAAATAATTTCCTAGAAGTTAAATTACAGTCCCAAAGGTATAATTATCTTTTAGCTTGTTATCATGTTGTCAGATTCTTTGGAAAAATGTTCTGCTCTACACTAATAAGTGCAAGTCCCTGTGTCATCACACTAGAATGAATTTTTTTTCTTTTTACATTTTCTAAGTTATAGGTGAAGATGTTATCTCATTGTTATTTTGTCTATACCAAGTACTTTTAACCCAAGAATCCCTGATTTCCAAAGCAATCTTCATTATCAGGACAGAACCATTCAACCAGAGTGTTCTGTATGCTCTGCCTTTGAAAATCCCCCTAAAGAGGGCTCTTCCTTAGATCCTATTGCTAGAGAAAAGAAAAGAGAGGTATTTTTAAAAGTGTGAACCGAATCATGAATACCCCTTTGCTAAAAACACCCCTTGGAGAAGGAAATGGCAACCCACTCCAGTATTCTTGCCTGGAGAATCCCATGCACAGAGGAGCCTGGTAGGCTACAATCCACGGGGTCACAAAGAGTTGGACACAACTGAGCGACTTCGCTCACTTACTCAAAAACACCCCTAGAGGCTACTATAGAGAAGGCAATGGCATCTCACTCCAGTACTCTTGCCTGGAAACTCCCATGGATGGAAACTCCCATGGACGGAGGAACCTGGTAGGCTGCAGTCCTTGGGGTCACTGAGTCAGACACGACTGAGTGATTTCACTTTCACTTTTCACTTTCATGCATTGGAGAAGGAAATGGCAACCCACTCCACTGTTCTTGCCTGGAGAATCCCAGGGATGGCGGAGCCCAATGGGCTGCCATCTGTGGGGTAGCACGAGTCGGACACAACTGAAGCGACTTAGCAGCAGCAGCAGCAGCAAAGGCTACTAACTTCTTAATTGCACCACCCCCCATTCAAAAAGGTGTTGTCAATTCTGTTCTGAAATAATCAGAGTGGTGGTTTTCAACTCAAAAATTTCATAAGGATCATCCCATGTGCTTCAGGTTTCTACTACCAAGGTGAGGTCACATGAACTAATCACTAAAAATAATGAAAATGTGGAATATTCTTCACATGGAAAACATTTAAATGTAAAAGATGAGAGAAATTCCCAGATAATTTTAAGAAATTAAATTTGAAGTTTTAAATTAAAAATTAAAGCCTTTCATCAAGGATGTAAGTCAAGTGCTGGGGTTTCAGCATTCTGTGGGAATTTACTGATACCAAACACCTGAGGTTGGATTCAGTGGCTTTTGTTAACAGACCTTATGGCCAGGGACCAACTCTGGGTGAAAATCTCTTAGGTGACATTGTAAGCCTATTAACTTTACCTTTGGGATAGTTTCAAATCAAATCTGGTTTATGTGCCACTCCCTCTAATTCTAGGAAAGTACAGAGAAAACTGTCTTGGGAGCAGTGAGCAGGAAAAGTAAAAGAAAATGTGGGAGGGGAAAAAGTCTCCAAGAAATTCTGATCTTTATACCTTTTTTCCCTCTGGGAGGGTATAACTGTCATGGGACCTCAGGTTGAGTTTGTCCCCACCTGTGACCCACACAGATTTGGAAATAGCATATATAATACTCCTTGGAAAGAGTATCCACCTTTGTCTTCAAGAAACTCCCATCAGTCTTTCCAAGACAAGTTTCCATCAGGTGCTCAGAGGCACCTCCCAAGTCAATAGGAGGAGAACTGAAGCAGTTCTGACCCAGGGCAGAGTCATCAGTATTTCTGATGAGGGGGCCAGCAGACAGATGGCCTGACTCTCTCTCCTTCTTACCTCTAGTCTCATCCTTGGGTTTCTCATGGGACCAACCAAACAATGCACCAGACACTATCTATTCAGTCCACGTAGGTCAACTTCCCAGGCACCAAGCAGGATGGAAAGCAGAGAAGAGTACACGTGAAGGGCTCAGTGCACACAGGAAGCTGAACAAGCACCAAGACACTTCCAGCACAGGAATCTCTGTATCCTGTTCCAAAGCTCCATCCGGTTTATGGAGCTGTGTCAGCAAAACTCGATCCATATATGCATGTCCCACCTAGCAAGTAGCTTAGCATTGACAATAAATGTTCATTTCCTACATCCTACCATAACTTAAAACACATCTGAACCTGGGATTGATTGCCAAAAAGAGGAGGAAACGTCATCAACCCTCTCTTCATTCCCTCCTTGCTCTTCTTCAGTGAAGGAAAAATCAGCCTAATGAGCCATGCTTTTTCAGGACTTCAGATGCTAGTTAATAAGATCCTTGTGTTTTATAAGCCACGTAAGTGGGTGTGACCTTCTCTAAGGTCTCTGTCACCACAGACATCACACAGAGTAGAGGGTCCCCTAATCAGGTACAAGGAATTTGCTCTCACTTTACTTCATTCTGGAATATTAAGATCTTTTTCAAATTCTGATAAATTCCCTTTTCATCTTTTTTCTGTTACAAATATTTCCTAATTTTCCTTGCTATGGCTTCTTAGATATACTCATTATTTAAAAGTGGACATTTAACTCTAAATACATGGACTTTTCAAAGTAACTTGGACATTAATTTCTCATTTTGATATTAATTTCTTATTTAAATATTTTTTCTCTGCAATCATTCTCTGTGTTTTTTCAGTCTTCTAACTTTTTTGAGGCTGTCAATGGCTAAGACAAAGATCTCTCTTTGTAAATGTCACATTGCACTTCAAAATATGAGGGCTATTTTCATTTTTTTATTATAAATGTATTTATTTTAATTGGAGGTTAATTACTTTACAATATTGTATTGGTTTTGCCATACATCAATATGAATCCACCACAGGTATGCACATGTTCCCCATCCTGAACTCCCTTCCCTTTGATACTGATTTTTAGTATAACCCCACAGTAATAAGAAAACATACTCTGTATGATTTCAATACCTTTAGACCTTGAAATTCTCACACCTTGTTTTATGTCCCTGGGTATGTTTCAGTCTCCTAGCTTGTAGTCTGTGGGAAACTGAAGAATTTGTATCCTACTATTGTGTGAAAATTGTATAAATCAGTTATGTTCAATTGGTTTATGATGCTTTTCAGACCTACTATATCCTTCTACTTTTCTGATTGTTAATTATATTATTTTTGAGAGTTTTATATTGAAATTCCAACTAAAATATTAACTTATCTACTTAAAATAATTTTAATATATAGGAGAAATATATGTCACAGAAGGCAACGGCACCATTCTCCAGTACTCTTGCCTCGAAAATGCCATGGATGGAGGAGCCTGGTAGGCTACAGTCCATGGGGTCATGAAGAGTTGGACATTACTGAGCGACTTCACTTTCACTTTTCATTTTCCTGCTTTGGAGAAGGAAATGGCAACCCACTCCAGTGTTCTTGCCTGGAGAATCCCAGGGAGGGGGGAGCCTAGTGGACTGCCCTCTATGGGGTTGCACAGAGTCAGACACGACTGAAGTGACTTAGCAGCAGCAGCAGAAATACATGTAACTTTATTTTGTATTTCTGGCACTAGAGTTGGTTGGTTGGTACATTGGACATGGTGAGCCTAGCCATAAGCTATGTGCTTCAGTATAGCTAACATCTACTATGAGAATTTAGAGGCACTCATCAAGTTTACTAAAGCATCATCATATTCTGAGTATGTATGTGTGTATTTGATGAAGAGAAAGGGTATTTGAAGCTAACATTCTAGGGACCTTTGGTCAAGCACAATTAATAGTTACAGAATCACACCTTCATTTACATAAGACAACATGGTGAGCCTAGCCATAAGCTATGTGCTTCAGTATAGCTAACATCTACTATGAGAATTTAGAGGCACTCATCAAGTTTACTAAAGCATCATCATATTCTGAGTGTGTATGTGTGTATTTGATGAAGAGAAAGGGTATTTGAAGCTAACATTCTAGGGACCTTTGGTCAAGCACAATTAATAGTTACAGAATCACACCTTCATTTACATAAGACTAAATGTATGCAGAGTACATGATGAGAAACACTGGGCTGGATGAAGCACAAGCTGGAATCATGATTGCCAGGAAAAATATCAATAACCTCAGATATGCAAAACTGATGATGGACAGGAAGGCCTGGTGTGCTGCAGCCCATGGGGTTGCAGAGTCAACACGACTGAGTAACTGAACTGAACTGAATGTGATAAGCATGGTAACTAGAAGCTTGGTAACACAGCAGTGAACAAAGCAGTCAAAAAAATTACAGCTTACATGAAAATTGCATTCTAACTGGGGAGACAGTTAATATTTATGAATAAAATGCAAGAATTTATACTAAGAAAAAACAACAGAAAAAGCAGAGTACTTTGTCACCTGCTATTCTGGCTTCTGAAAGCCAATTGTTTACATTTTCAGGAAATTTGGAAGGCAGTTGTTGTCACTTTGGCTGCTTAAAACTAGCCTCATCAGAGACTGCCCTGGTGGTCTAGTGATTAATATTCTACATTTTCCCTGCATGAGGCACAGGTTCAATTCCTGGACAGGCCAGAAAGCAAAGCAAAACAAAATTAGCCTTGATAAAAGTATTTACCTCACAGAAATCAGCAACACTACAGATTGGTGCACTGCATGCCCCAAACCATGAGTCATCTGTTGCACATTTATCAGAACAGCCTGCACCATGAGCCTGTAGAGGAGGAGAGCTCCCTTGTTAGCGAGAATGGGGAAGGAGGACTCCAGGATGCAGGAAGCATCTGAGCAAAGGCTGCCCTGAGGTGAGGGGGGCCAGGCCACATGGCTGCAGAGGGAAGAGCATTCCTGGCAGAAGCATGACAAGCACAAATGGCACCAAACTGGGAGGAGTGACAAGAGGAGCAGAGCGGCTCACAGGCCAGAGAGGCCAAAGTGCCAGGTCACATTGCCTTGCAGGTCACCATAAAGACTGACTTTTACTCTGACACGAGGTTATTAGAAGTTTTTCAGCAGTGTGGTAACCTGATTCAGTTTATGTTTTAACAGATTCATTTTGGCAGATTTGTTGGGAATCAACTGAAGTTGGCAAGGATAGGAGGGACCCAGGGGGGAGTTACTGCCATACCCAGGTAACTTGGGTGACAGGGAGCAGTGGGTGGGGCAGGGTCTAAATGGAGTGATGAGAAGTGGTTGGTTCTTGAATATGTTTTTATAGTGGAACTGACAAAATTTGCTGAAAAGTCAGAGACTCCAAATCTTCTTGACCACCCGAAGAGACAAAATGCTATTTACCAAAATGGATAAGACAGCGAGAGGGACAGGTTTGGGCTGAAGTGAGGGGTGCAAGGTAGAGCAGTAGCTCCAGGTCAGACATGCTACGCTTGACGTGTTTATGAGATGTCCAGTTAGCGGATGTCTTCTCTCCAGCCTTATACAGATTACCTTTCCTTCCATGTCTCTGCAAACACCCTACCTGGAATAGTTGCCTGCAAACAAGTAACTCCTGTGTATTTGCAGCAACAAAGTGACAGGTCTCATTTCATTAATATGAACAGAAACTCCAGTCAACTGTCCATTTCTGTCTCTGAAACCTTTCCCCTGGACTTGAGTGACTGAACTCAAGTCACACAGTGGCACAGAACTATATATGCAATGGGCTGATCTCGTGAAAAGCATCTTTCAGTTGCCCATTTTTTATTTGGTCCAGGGGCCTGGGGAAATAAGGGAGGATAGACACATAGACACAGATTCTGACTGATGAATCTGCAGTGACCTGCAGTCCTGGGAAGTCTTCCCAGAGTCAAGTGATGATGTGCTCAGGAGTCTCTCTCCAAAATGATGGCTGGCCGAAAACAGAAGTCAAAGGACATTTATGAAGATGAGGTAGGGATAGGAGACTCTTGTTCACATTGAAAAAGTGTGAAAAGACAGACGTCTTGTCTAAGTCACCCAAGAACTGCATTTGCATGTGTGTGTGTGAGTGTAGCGTCACCCATCTCACTTTCATGGGAAGTCTTCCCAGAGTCAAGTGATGATGTGCTCAGGAGTCTCTCTCCAAAATGATGGCTGGCCGAAAACAGAAGTCAAAGGACATTTATGAAGATGAGGTAGGGATAGGAGACTCTTGTTCACATTGAAAAAGTGTGAAAAGACAGACGTCTTGTCTAAGTCACCCAAGAACTGCATTTGCATGTGTGTGTGTGAGTGTAGCGTCACCCATCTCACTTTCACCCAGTTTCTAACCTTGGGTCAGCCCAGGGTTAAAGGGAGGGAGATATTAACATGTAGCTGAAGTCTGCATTTTATACCTTTGTACTGTGTCTCAATTAATCAAAGATTTGCCATAAAACTTCACTGGCAGTGCGCCACACCAAGACATTTCATAAAATACGAGCTGATTAACTTCCTTTTAATTTGCATGATAATTAACATCCGAAGTTTTTAATTCTGTTAATTGTCCTCCCACAAAGAGGCTGATTGGGCTTTCCCAATGCCTTTTGTGATAGTCCTCTTCCCAAGGGGTGGCTTCATTGTCTTTATGATACAGGGTTTCCCTGTCATTCATCAAGACCTAGAGGTAGGTGTGTGGTTATCTCTCCAGCCATTCTGTCAGGAGCCACGCCTGTGCCCATAAATCAAACATTGAAAGTCATATGGTATTTTATCAGGATGTCAGGCTAGCTCTGTGAATGTCCCTTCCTCTTAATGAACAATTAACTTGCTAAAAGCAATAAGGCCCCAAATACATCTGAGCCACATGGGCCGTGGTTGAGCATATCCTGGTGCACAGGCGGCTTTTACATCAGTACACACTGAGAAGGTTCAAGAACAAAACTGCCATGTTGATGATAGGCTTCTTAAGGGGAAAGATATATGTTCAGACCTGCCTCAGAACACAGAAAGGGGAAGGAAAAAGTGACTGGCAGGGCTTTTCACTCCAGAATTGCATAGTAACTTCACAAACTACATTTCCATGAAGGAAATTTTATTATACTTGCATTGCATTTGAGGAAACTGAGGCACAGTGGAATTAAATGAAACACAACAGTCATATAGGCATAAGTGGCAGGATTTTGGATCCAATTATATATGACCTCTAAGGTTTTAATCTAGTGGATATTGCATCTATGAATAAAAGAAATCAATAATTCATTGAACATCTATATCAGTTCAGTTCAGTTCAGATCACCCAGTCATGCCCGACTCTTTGCAACCCCAAGAACTGCAGGACGCTGAGCCTCCCTATCCATTACCAACTCCCAGAGTTCATTCAGATTCACGTCCATCAAGTCAGTGATGCCATCCAGCCATCTCATCCTCAGTCGTCCCCTTCTCCTCCTGCCACCAATCCCTCCCAACATCAGAGTCTTTTCCAATGAGTCAACTCTTCCCATGAGGTGGCCAAAGTACTGGAGTTTCAGCTTTAGCATCAGTTCCTTCCAAAGAAACCCCAGGGCTGATCTCCTTCAGAATGGACTGGTTGGATCTCCTTACAGTCCAAGGGACTTTCAAGAGTCTTCTCCAACACCACAGTTCAAAAGCATCAATTCTTCGGTGCTCAGCCTTCTTCACAGTCCAACTCTCACATATCCATACATGACCACAGGAAAAATCATAGCCTTGACTAGACGGACCTTAGTTGGCAAAGTAATGTCTCTGCTTTTGAATATGCTGTCTAGGTTGGTCATAACTTTTCTTCCAAGGAGTGTCTTTTAATTTCATGGCTGCAGTCACCATCTGCATTGATTCTGGAGCCCCCCAGATAAAGTCTGACACTATTTCCACTGTTTCCCCATCTATTTCCCATGAAGTGATGGGACCAGATGCCATGATCTTTGTTTTCTGAATGTTGAGCTTTAAGCCAACTTTTCCATTCTCCTGTTATATACTAGGTACAATTATGGTATCTTTATATAAATTACTTGTAATATTTGCCATAGTCCTCAGAGCTAGATTGAAGTATATGTTCTGCTGAGGAAAAGGAGCTTCCTCACAGCCATATAATCTGTTCAGACTATCTAGCCCAAAAAGCAGAAGTTGGCTTCTGAGAGGGTCTTGGCCAGATCTATTTGGGTGCCTGACTGACCATCAGCACAAATACCCTTGCCTACCTGAAGTCATCACATGGGTTCAGCCCAAAAGGATGTTGGGCAAGAGGGCCATGAGCTAGGTTGAAGATGGGCAAGGTCAGGGCTGGCGAGGAAGAGCAGAGAGATGCTGGAAGAGGCAAAATAGCATTGACCCAGTATTTCCTTTTTATACCAGGTCAATATCTTCCCTCTCTTTCTAATCCAAATATTTCTCAAATATGTTTCTCTGGTCGTATTACAGTTTCCCAAATCTGGCTTCTTTTGCCAACAGTTCAATGACACTATTTTAAGTTGCCAATTAATTCTTAATGTTGAAATACAAAATATATTTTTGAGGAGCCATGTTTCTGCCTGTCACCAATGTAATTCTCTTTTCCTTGAAACTATATTTTCTATTTGGTTTGTATGACTCCATATCTTCTGCTTCCCCTGCTATCTCTTTAATTATTTCTTCAGTGTCTCTTTGGCCTCCTCATTTTTTCCTACCATTAATGGCTGAGAAACTAATTGTCCTTTCATAGTTCCCTAGTGACCTCAACAAGTTACCACTACTGTGAAAAGAAGGAGTAAGTGTGGTAAACATCAGAATTGTTCTGCTAGCAGTAATTTCTCTCTTGTTAATGAGGTCCTATCATGTCCTTTAGCCATCCAACAAGTAACATGAGAAATACTCTAGATTTCTCAATCTCCTTCATCACACCATACCAAACTATCATTTAACCATGAAATTTTAGCCTTAAAATAAAATTTAAGTCCAGGACATGCTCGATAAATCACAGTTCTATAGAATGTTAAAGTGAGACAAAAATGAACTCCACAAAAAACTAAAATGAATTCAACAAAGTTACAAAATACAAAATAAACATGTAAAAATCAGTTACATTTATGTACTTTACTAAGAAATTATCCAAAAATGAAAGTAAAAAACAATTCCATTTACAGTAGGACAAAAAGGAGTATAATACTTGGAAATTAAACAATGAAATGAAATTTTGATACAGCACTGAAATTAAAGATAAACAGAAATGGGATGTTTTTAACCCATGTTTAAGGATTGGAAGAATTTTAACATATTGTTAAAATGTTCATGCTATCCACAATGATTTATGTGTGCATGCTAAGTCACTTCAGTTCTGTCTGACTCTTTATGACCCAATGAACCATAGCTGCCAGGCTCTTCTGGGGTTTTCCAGGCAAGAATACTGGAATGGATTGCTGTGCCGTTCTCCAGGGGGTCTTCCTGACCCAGGGATTGAGCCCAAGTCTCTTATGTCTCCTGCTTTGGCAGCTGGATTCTTTATCACTAGCTCCACCTAGGAATCCCAAAGTGATTTATAATCTGGGGTTTTCCAGGCAAGAATACTGGAATGGATTGCTGTGCCGTTCTCCAGGGGGTCTTCCTGACCCAGGGATTGAGCCCAAGTCTCTTATGTCTCCTGCTTTGGCAGCTGGATTCTTTATCACTAGCTCCACCTAGGAATCCCAAAGTGATTTATAGATTCAAAATTCATGTGCCACCACAAAAGATCACAAACAGCCGAGCAATTTTGAGCAAGAACATAGTTAGAAGCATCACACTTCCTGGTTTCGAACTATATTATGCAGCTACAGAATAAAACAGACACATAAATCAATGGAACGGAAAGAATAGAGTCCAGCAATAAGCTCACGCATATATAGTCAACTGATACTTGACAAGAGTGTCAAGAATAGACAATGGAGAAAGAACAGTGTCTTCAACAAATGGTGCTGGAGAGAATGGATATCTACATACAAATGAATGAAACTGGACCCTTATATCATACACTACACAAAGTATCAACACAAAATGGAATAAAGACCTAAATGTGAGATATGAAATAGTAAAGAACCTAGAAGCTACACATGGAAAAAATTTCCTGATGTTTACCTTGGCAAAAATTTCTTAGATATGATACCAAAAAATACAGGTAACAAAAGCAAATGTTGACTGCATGATACCACTTATGTG
>SJYC01098660.1:0-16562 GCA_006408675.1 Madoqua kirkii
GCCACGGCAGCAAGGGCAGAGAGGACAAGAAATTGTTCAAATAGGAATGGGTGGGCCAAGGTGACCGTGGTGCCTAGAGGATCTTGAGAGTCATCTTGGCTAGCAAAGCATGAAGCGCCACTGGCAGCTCGAGGCAAAAGGAGAATGAACAGAGCCCTTGACTTTGGTGGCCCAGCTACAGAAGCGTTCAACAGAGGAGCAGCAGCGGAGCGTAGAGTCGAGGTCTGAATAAGCATGATCGATGCGGTAGTGGATGACTCTTCAGTACATAGAGCTCTTTTCTGCCCCAGGACCTTTGCACAGCTTTCCCTGGCCCATAGGTGCTCTGGTCTCTGCTCTTTGCAAGGCTTAGCCATGCTCATCAGTCAGATCTCAGTTCAAATGCCACCTTCTTGGAGAGACCTGCCCTGACCCCTAAACCAGCCTCAATTATCCTCTGTCTCCCCACCCTCTGTGTGACCTTCAGAGCACTGACCGCAATGTGTACACATTTTATGTGTTCCTAATTGTTTCTGTTGTTATTTTTCCTCCCCACTTCCTCATGGAAGTGCTGTAAGAACTGGGACCTTACCTGGCATTTTCCACTTCTGTATCCTAGCACACACGGCTCAGTGGCCAAGACAGGGCAGACACTCAGAAACCCTGCTTTGAGTGAATGACTCTGCGGATGAATGGATGAGTGGACTGTCGGCGGCCTCCACGTCCCCGGTTTTCTGTGCCCTTATCATGCACCCCTTTTGACTGAGCTTGCTCCAGTGGCCTTCTGTTCCTTAAAGACTTCCTAAGGCAACAGGTGTCAGAAAATGCTTATCAAATTGGCTGCCTGTGACCAAAAAAAAAAAAAAAGAAAGAAAGAAAGCTGTCTACAAAAATTCATTGTCTCTTCTCTGGAAGTATGATACTTCCCAGACTTCCTTGCGGTAGGATTCTCTCTGGTGGAATGTGGGCAAACGTGATATATACACCACTCCCAGGCTTGGCCCATGAAAACCTCCGCTGCCTCCTCTAGGCTCTTCCACATCGGTTGGATGTGGGCGACCAGACCACACTGAGGAGCCTTCTCCAAAACAGAAGGAGGCTTCATCCTTTAATTACCACATGAAAGACGCTACCCCACCAAACTGAACACCTACCCAGGACTGATAACCGGAGTAAGACATGAGCTTCTCTGTTTGCTGGCCATAGAAATCTGAGTGTCTCCTAAGTACCATGGGCTCATCTCCCACCCTCAGAGCCCTGACCTCCTGGTCATCCTTATAGTCAGGACTGGCTTCTCCCACATGACCTGAGTCCTGACTCGTTCTGTCTGTCCTGTATCCGTGACCTGTGCTGACTGCCTGTGTTTCCATGACGACTGCAGCCTGGCTGACCCAGGAGCTTTCCCCCTCTCTGAGTTTTCCGTATAATATCACCTCTGTGATCCAAGGGCTGAGAACCCAAGGGGATCTCCACCACTCTGGAATCAGGAACCTTTTGAGAAATGATGAAACACATGGGTCTTCCCCTTTCCAGGATCACAGGACCCACAGGTCCCTGAGATCGGGGATAGATCTCCAGGGCTTTTGCTCAGCAGACTTGTCAGCCTGAGTTTAAGTTCAAAATGTTCAAACCAAACAACAGTCTTGCCCGATAAAGCCAACTCTGCTCCCTAGAGGAGATGAGTTGATTCCATCAAACCCGGAGCCACATGGCTGTGTCCCTGATTTGTCAGACTGGACCTCGTTTGCTGGCCACTTTCTGTGGACTAGACCCGGTGCTAGAGGCCTTCTATGCAGAGGAGGCAGGGTACGGTATTAGACAAGAGTGCAAGCCCAGTGCGCAGAAATCCCAGCATCATCCCTTACTGGCAAGGGCATCACCCTCTGAGACCAGTTTCTTCATCTAGAAAGGAGATAATTTTGCAGATAAAGTTATACTAACTTTAATTAAGGGGATAACTGCTGCATGGCGTAGTTATGGGGGCAGATAATCCATGCAAAGCACTGACAGGATGCCTGGCGTGGCACAAGGGCTAGTACCACCTTCTCTTAGCTGTGAGGCAGGTACTACTGTGCTTCCAGCTCTACAGGTGAAGAAACTGAGATCACGGACATGAAGAGCTTGCCTGAGGTCACCAACCTGCTAAGTGACAAGCCGAGACTCAAGTCACTCCAGCTGACTGCCTTTCACAGATGACTGACACAGGGTCGCTATGGAAACCTGTAGCACCTGGGGTGAGCCCTGGTGAGGGGAGCTGAGGGGGGTGTGGGGCCACTGTGCAGGGTAGCAGTTCCTGGGGCGGGGGGACACGGATGTAACCTGGTCACTTCAGTACCTACCCTGAACATATACTGTTATGATCAAGCCTGGGGTGGGGAAGCAAGAGGCAAGTTCACGGAAGGATTCTCCCAGCAGCCAAAAGGCCGAAATGATTTGAGTGTCCATCAGTGAATGAACGGATAAACCAAAGGTGGTATATCCATACAATGGAATACTATTCAGCCTTAAAAAGGTAAGGAACTCTATAAACATGCTCTAATATGGATGAACCTTGAGGACACCATGCTAAGTGAAATAAGCTGGCAACAAAAAGATGAACAGTGCACCCTCTGTTGACATGAGGCCCCTAGAGAAGTCAAGTTCACAGAGAAAGAAGGTGGAAGGGGAGTTGCCAGAGGGGGAAGGAGTGAGCAACGGGGATTAGGATTTTATGGATACAGTTTCAGTTGGGGAGAGGAACAAATTCTAGATATGGAACGCAGTGATGCTTGGAGAACAATGGGAATACACTTGATGCTCCTGGTATGCACCCTTGAAGATGGAACGCTTTGCTATGTCTATGTTAACATAGTTTAAAAAAGTGATTTTTTAGAGGAGGAGGCAAAGATGCCTGCTCACCCCTCAGGGACACCAGCTCCCTGGCTGCTCCAAGAAGAAGAGGGGGTGATCCCAAGTGGAAGCGGTCTGCCGAGCCGCTCTGCTCAGATCACCATGCGCCTCCCTCCTGCCTCATTTCCAATTCTAGAACTATTTATCATCAAGGAGCTGCCGGAGATGGAATGCGAATTAGGAGCTCAGCATGATTTTGTTTTATCTTGTTTCTCCCGTGAGGCACTGCCTGAGCGGGGCAGGGCGGGAGTGGCCTATCCCTGTTGTGACTTGTTGCCAAGCAAAGGCAGTGTTGGCTTCCACGTGGGGGGCTGTGTGTGGAGTATCCTGGAGTCTGGGCAGAAGATGCTCGTTACAGGAAATAATTACTCTGTGTCTCTTCAAGCTGGCCCCCAAAAATAGAACTCTGAGAAGCAGCATGGATATAACCTTCTTAATCAGCCTCCTCATTTAACCTGGGCTATTACTAGAACAGCATCTGGAGACAGACAGGCCACACTTTACAATTCACTCCTGCTGTCTGGTAGGCTGCTTTGGGTGAGTCTCTGAATGTCGTTTGTCCCCCGTCTTTTCATCTGTAGAATGGGGATAATGTAAGTGCATGCATTAGCTCATGGAGCGGGCGTGGCATACATGCGTTCACGTGTGGGAACTGACGTTCATCATTTTGTCACTGGCATCATCACCCTCATGGCTACCCAGAGTAGCATCATTCCTAAAGGGCTGCACTGGGGAAAAAAAAGGCATGCAAAGACAAGCGCACTATTAGACAAAAGGAAGTCTGCTTTCTGCTGTTGCCCTCTCCACTCAAATGTCCACAAGAGGCACCAAGCCATGCCCACCCAGGGCTCCCGTCCTCCCCTGGTGCCCACACAAGGCGTGGCCACTATCCCCTGGGCGCTGGGGAGGCGGGTGAGCTTGCACACGGGCTGGGGCCCTGTGTTCCTGGAGGCAGTTCAGCGCACCAGATGTGGAGTTTGCTGGGCCCAGTTCAAAACCTGGTTTGACCTCTCTCCAACAGTGTGATCCCTGGCCTGCTTTCCCTTTTTTTCCCCACAAATTGTGAAAAAACATGCATAGCATAAAATTTACTGTCTTCACCCTTACTAAGGCACAGTTCAGCAGTGTTCACGTTGTGGTACTATCCTCAGCAGCATCCATCTACCACGTTCTTCATCGTATGAAACGAAGACTCCATAACTGTTAAACACTAACCTTATCCCCTGCACTACCCACCCCTGGCAACCGCCACTCTCTCCCTCTATGACGTGACTACTTGTTACCACTTAGCATAAAGTCTTCATGGGCCACCACATTGTGGCTGATGTCAGGTGACCACGGGCCTGCTTTTGTAACTTATGAAATGCAGCTAACAGGCCACCTTAGAGTTCTTACAAGATGGAATCTACCCTGCTGCTCGGTCCAAATTCCTAGGAATATTCCAGAATCCTCTTCTCCACCTCCATATCCAAATGATCAGTCATCCGTGCTAATGACACCTGAATGCATGCCCTTCCCTCCAGCTGCTGTGCTGCCTCCATGGAGGCACCAGCATCCTTCCCCTGGTCCCCACAGATGTCTACTAACTGGACCCCTGACTCCACTCTTGTCCCCGCTCAGCCATTCTTCATGGAGCAGCCAGAAGATCTCTTAAAACACAAGTTAGAGCATGTGCCTGCCTTAGTGAAAACAGGCACGTAAAAACCATGCTCCCCACCCAGACCTGCAGTCTCCTTGGCCAACCTCCACTTCCACCTTCTCAGCTGTCCTGCAGACACGTTGGCCTTTCCTTCTGTTCCGCAGGCTCACCAAGCCAGCCCCTCCTGCCCCAGGGCCTTGGCATCAGCTGTATCTTTTTCTTGGCACAGCCTTGTATTCTGACGTCTGCTTAACTTCCACCTCCTCAGAGAGGCCCTCGCTCCCACACAACTGAGAGAAGCCCCCAGGTCCTCCCTCCAATTGTTCTACTTTCTTATTTTTTCACCTTTCATCTCATTTCATTTAAGGCTGCGCTGAACGGCGTGCAGGCGTCTAGTTCCCCAACCAGGGGTCAAACCCCTGCCCCCTGCAGTGAAAGTGCCAAGTCCTAGCCGCTGGACCACCAGGGGATTTCCAAAACTGTTCCATTTTAACTCTTCGTGAGGCACCTACCACGATGGGTCATTTCCCCCCTTTCGTTTACTGTCTGTCTCCCCAGACTAGAGTAAGCTCTATGTCTAATCACTTCACACATGTAGACCCAGAGCCCGGAACAGCCATCACACAACAAGTATGTGTTGAATGAATTGACAAATGCGCAATTAGACACAATGGATACAAAGGCTCACTTTGCGTAGGGCCCGGTGAGAAGTCGCACTAGATGGCAGTCATTATGAATATCATTGTCAACACAGTTTCTACTCTGGACCTCCAGTCTCCTCGATCTACGGGAACAGCCCTTGCTTCAAGATTTGAGAAGAGACAAGTTAGTTTCCAGGGCTTCCTGCATCCCGATGGGAACGGAACTCATCCCAGGGGCTTTTGAGCAGCAGGTTTAGAACCTTCCTGAGTCCTCTGGGCTTGAATTCCAGGAATGCTGCACTGGCCTCACTTTCCCTCTGGTTGATCGATGGCAGCAAGACAGCTGCTATGAGAAGGCTCAGGAAGGGCATGGCCTGGACAGAGCCGGGAATGAGGCCTGGTGGAAGCAGAGAAAGGAGCAACTGGGAGCCAGTTCCCTCTGGGCCCACAGTCAGTGAAAGCTAACAGAACCCAAATAGTCCCCTGGATCTGAGTTTCCTGCAACAGAGGCACTGACCAGCCCCGACTGTGCCAGTGAACATCTTCCTTTATCAGCTGACCTTCCGGAACTCCTGCCATGTACCTGCAGCTTGACCCATGAACTCAACCACGGGGTGTGTGTGTGTGTGTGTGTGTGTGTGTATGTGTCTGTGTGTGTTGGTGTGCTGCCTATGTGCTTGCAGACGCCACCCTGAAAAAAAAACCAAATAGCTCTTTAAGTGATGCTTCATGCAGGGTTTCCATGGCAATGCTTTATGAAACAGCAACGGGAACTTTGGCGGGTTCCCTTCCCCTCCTCCTTCCCTGACTGCCACAGGCCCTTGGCTCCAGGAGACTGTGCTTTGCTAAAGCACCGGCTCCTCCTAGTTGTGGACCTCAGACTTCTTACTCTCTCTTGGCCTCAGTTTGTGTACTTATAAAGTGGGGGCAGTATCAGTATCCATCTCATAGGATTGTTTGGAGAATTAAGTGAGCTGATGTGTGTAAAGCACTTCTCGGGTGGCTAGTATGGGAAGCAGAATTCCCACCCTCATAATGCCCTCCCCTTGGTGTGGGCAGGACCCTGAATATGATGGGGTGTCACATCTGTGATTAGGTATCTGCCAAAAGTAGAGGAATATGTATTTTTGGCAGATGTAATTAAAGTCCAACTCAGTTGTGTTTGAGTTAGGCAAACAGGAAATGCTTCTGGGTGGGCCTGACCAGATCAGGGGAGCCTGAGGGTTTGGTGGCCGCAGAGCTTCTTCTGTTGACCTTGAAGAGGCAAGCAGCTGTGGGTCTGGAGCTGCAGGGAAGTGAACGCCTCCCTCAGTCATGTGGGCTGGAGAGAGGACCCCGAGTCTCTGGGAAGACGCCAGACTCAGCTGACACCTTTGTGGGGCCCTGAGTAGGGAACCCAGTGGAGCCGTGCCCGACCTTCTGACCCAGGGAGCTGTGAGGCACTGGCTGTGTTCTTCGCGGCCACGTGTCTGGCGGTGCGTGGCGTGGCAGCGGGAAGGAGGCACAGTGAATGCTTCAGAGACCTTCCCCGTTGCTGGTGTGACAGCGCCCAGCCCACACTGCCACCCTGGCCCTCACCAGGCTGCCCTGGGTGTCCCCCTGTCTCCGTCTCCTGGGTGCCCTGTGATCTTCCAACCCAGGTGTTCAAAGGGAAATGGGGTGCGATTTCCCAGGTGATCTGGGCTCAGCGTGAGATCAGGTAGCATGCCATCCCTTCCCTGTCATGATGATGTGTCTGGAAATGGCGTCCCGGAGATCCGGATGGGAAAGGAGGACGCCTGCTCTGCTGGCTATAGCCGAGCCTTTTCCTTTGTTTACCTCAAGCCTGGCTGGAAATGCCAAAGAGAAAACATGCGGTGACGACCACGGGAGCTCCAAATCCACGAAGGCAGACTGCGTGCCTTCCACCCCTGCTCGCGGCCAGCGCAGCCCCAGCCGCAGGGGAGGCGCTCAGAGACACCTGTCACGTCAAAAGGGAGTTGCTGTCTGCCGTTCCCATCAAATATAGAATAAAGCCCAACTGCTCAGTACAGCTTCAGAGGTGGCCCTGCGTGTTCCGGTCCCGTCCTCTCTGTTCTGCCCACCTCTAGGTGATCAGTTTGGTCCCAGTTTGCCTGGGCCCAGGTTTAGTACAGCGAGTCCCATGTCCCGGGAAAGCGGGGTCAGGACACAGCGGTCCAGTGGGTCCCCTGCCTCCTGTCTTCCCACCGAGCCCCTGACTTGGGCGTTCAAGTCTCCTGGCATTTCCTCAAACACGCACAACTCGGAGCCACCAAAGCAGATGCGTTGGCACCCCTCAGGTGTCTGCCCAAGGGCCAGCTCCTCGCAGAAGCCCTTTCAGACTGGCCTGTTCAGAATAATTCAGCTCGCCACGCTCTTTCCCTGGCCCTGTTTCTGTGTGCTTATCCCAGTCTGAAATTCGATTATGTATCTGCTGATCTGCATCCACACTGGAAATCTACCTCCATTAGGGAGACCACTATCTTCTCACTGATAGGTCCTAGCGCCGAGCATGCATGTCGAATGAATGAATGAAGGCTTATCTTCTAATAGCAATTCCGGCCTCCCTCCAAATACTGGTTGCTGTAAGACGGTAGCCCTCTGGGCCTCGGGGTCCACCTGCCCTGCCCCTGCCCCCTTCCGTGGTCCCTGGTGCTCCCAGCGCCAGGCTCCCCTGTCCCCTCTCTCCATCTGAAGCCACGCCCCTCCTCCCCTTTCCTCCTGATGAACCCCCCAGGGAGAGTCTTGACCTCACCCCCATCCCCTCTGTATTGAAACTGTCTTTTATTTGTTAGGTCTGAGAAATCTCACATCAGCTCTGCCTCTGGCCTCCCTTGCTCAATTATTCAACACACAGAATCCGCGGGAGCCTGTTGCGCTCACAGAGACATTATCAGACCACTGGCTTGGAACCTTGGTGCTCTCCAGCAGCCGCTTCTTCCTAATTATTCATTAATTCATTTCATAACTCTATGGAGAAGCCCGTGCCAAGCATCGGAGACAGGACCATGGCTCAGACTCAGACGGTGCCTTCCAGGGGCTCATGGCCTCACGGGGGAGACAGATGTATAAGCAAATAATTGCAGGAAGAGGAAAGGGGGCTGGAGCATAAGCCTGCCCCCAGTGCTGGGGCTGACTGGGGGCCACAATCACTTCCCATGGAAATGGAAACTCATCTGCCCACCATTGTGAGTTCAAGAATCAGACACTTCCTCTCCCAGCTAACACTCTCTGGAGGATGAGAGTTTTGTGTTCCTTTTCTGGTGTTTTGCAGAATCTCTGCATAGGTGTTTAGAAATCACCCTCTCATTGGGGATAAATCTGATTTGAAGAAGACTCTGAAATTAGTAAAGGGCTTTCCTGATGGCTCAGACAGTAAAGAATCCACCAGGATTAGTGAGGTATTGCAGGGAACCCCTCCAGGGAGCACACCCGCTGGGAATAAGGTCTGGAGGGAGCCATATAGCCCATCCTTTCTCTGATCTCTGTGCTAGCCCAGACAGCTCTGGGTCAGGGTTTCTGTCTCCATCTCCTGTCCTTCTTTCCCATTCTCAGCGAGCACTGGACCTTGAAATAAATCCAGTCTACCAATGTGACAGAGAGCTTCACTGTCTGCCAACCCCTCTGTGGCCAGCTGAAGCCCTGCTTTCAAAGGACAGTACCCAGAACTCCCTGGCTTGAGGCACCCCTCTGCCTGATCTCACCCACTGTATCAGACCCTGCAGATGGACAGGGAGGCTCTAAGGCTCTACAGTGATGCCGTGGGACACCTTCATTCATTACGATCAGCACTGTGGTCCCTTTCCCCAGTTCAAACTTAGCCTGGCCCTCAAACTTGCCCCTTCCCCACAGCTTGCCACCCATGTCCTGTTATGCCGTGGATGGCTGTGCTCACTGAGAACGGGGTCTCCTGGCCTGCCGTGCCCTCCCCTATTTGGAAAACAGTGGCTGCCAATGTTTCAGTGGCAATTGGGAAAGGGTGGCAACATCCCTGGGGTAATGTCAACCCCAGGCAGGGTTCTGGAGTCGAGGCGTGAGTCGAGGCGTCAGTTGAGCTGTGTGACTTTGAGAAATCCACTGCACCTTTCTCATCCTCAGGTGCCTCATATGTGAAAGAGGAGTTATTAAGACTCAGAGGTGTTGAGAGAACTATATGAGAGTTCATATAATGCACTTACCGCCGATCCTGGTACCTAGTAAGTGCTCGGTAAATGGTACGTAGCTGTTCAGGCTGAGATGGAAAACTTTTAGCAAATGCAGGCGGGCTGGGCTAGAGAGGGGATGTGCAGGCTCCTTTGTTAGGAGCTCTGAGCACAGAGCCTAGCAGCCTCAGCTCACCAGTCCCATCTTCTTTGCATCTCTCCTCCCCTCTTTGCCAGCTTCATCCACTTTTAATGAGGGTGAGTGGAATCACCTGGAAGTAGTCCCAGGGAAAGAGCGGGTGCTGTAAGTGGGCAGTGTTGCTATTTGAGGGGCTGGTTCTCTTGTTCAGGGGGATCGGCGGGGACATAAAGATTTCAGTTGGCAAAAGCAGGTCTCTGTAAATGCAACTGTTCAGTGGGAACCAGCTACCTGCAAGCAAGGAATGCTAGGTCAGCCTGGTACTCATAGGGGTCTTGAAGCTGGATTCAGCTGATTTCCAAACAACCCTGCAGGAATAGATTTATTGCCACTCCTTTTGCTTGAATACTCCAACAGCTTCCCCTCTCAAGGCACATACCAGAGTCCTTGCAAAGGTCCCAGACAAACTCCCCCTCCCCTCCCCCATTCCCCAGCCTCAGGGCCTTTGCACTTGCAGCTCCCTCAGCCTGGAACCATCTTCCTCCCGAAGATGAGATGGTGCACTCCCTCACCTCCATCAGCTGTTTCCTCAAAGGCCGACTTCTCAGTGAGATCTTTCCTGACCGACCTGTTCAAAATCGCAAGCCCCACCCCTCATCTGACCTCTTCCCAACTAATACATCCTATAGTCATTTAAATTCTTCATTTATATTCTCTAGAATGTGAGCTCCTTGGGGGCAGAGGTTTCCGGTTTGTTCATTCCTGTCCTTAGAACCTGTCTCTTATACACATCTAGATGTGTATAAGAGACAGGGCCACCACATTGTGGCTGATGTCAGGTGACCACGGGCCTGCTTTTGTAACTTATGAAATGCAGCTAACAGGCCACCTTAGAGTTCTTACAAGATGGAATCTACCCTGCTGCTCGGTCCAAATTCCTAGGAATATTCCAGAATCCTCTTCTCCACCTCCATAATATCTGCTGAATGGATGAATAAGTGATGGAAGGAAGAAAGGGCAGGTACCACTTGCCCAGATCCTGCCATCACACGGTGAGGGTGCCCACCCTCCAGCCTTCCTCACCATGGCTCCCAGTGATCTCTCAAATGCACCCCTGAGCATATCACTCTCTTCCTTGAAGTCCTTTATTGAACCCCTCACCCAATAATCCATGCTGCACCCAAGCTTTTCCAGGAGACAGAGAGCAAAGTCTGGGATGCACTTCTGCCCTCGTCCATCAAGGAGACCTTCAAGATAAAGGCCGAACTCCCTGCAGGGCCCGTGCCCAGCCTCTGTGACCTTCCCTGCTTTCTTTGCTTGCCACACCCACGTTGTAGGCAAAGAGCCACCCAGATGGGTGTTCCTGCTCAAACGCTGTTCTCTCCATCCTCTGTGCCTTTGACCCTGGGGCTGCGTGTTCTGTCTGGACCGCCCTTCCTGGCCTCCTCCACCCACCCTCCCCTTGAAAACTCCTGTTCAGGCTCCAAAGGCCATTGCCTCGTTCATGATCAGCTGTCACCTGGCTCAGACACTTTCCCTGACTGCACCCGTTGCGTGGGTGCGTCTGTAGCTTGGGAGCCCACTGGATTCTTGGGGAACTTTAAAAACACCCATGTCAGAGCCTGATTGACTTGCTCTGAGGTCAGGTCTGAGCATGTGTGTTTTTGTGTGCTTTTTTACAGCTTTGCTGAGGTATGATGGACACAGGATAAATGGCATATATTTGAAGCACACACTTAGATCAATCTTAACCTGTTTTACAGGTTAAGACCTGTAACCTGCTAAATCATCACAGCTGGGATAAGGAAGATATCAACAGCCTGTGACAGTTTCCCTGGAACTCCCCAGCTCCCCACCGTTCTCTGTCCACCCCTCCTCCCTTCAGGCAACCATTAATCTGCTTTCCCTCCCTCTAAATTGATTTATAATTTCTAGAATTTAATGTGATGAATTTAATGATTCCATATAAAGGGAATCATACGGTAAACACTGCTTTAAAAAAATCTTTTTTAACTGCGACAAAAGTCACATAAGATAAGACATACTATTTGAACTGTGTTTAATGGTACAGGTCAGTGGCACCAAGCACATTCGCATTTGTGTGCAACTCTCACCATCATGCATCTCTCACATTTTTCACTTTCTAAGCTACATTCTTTCTTCTCAGCTTCTTTCACTCAGGACAGTTCGTCTGCAATACATACAAGTTGTGTCTCTCTGTCTGATTGTCTATCGGATGCGTGCATGCATGCTCAGTCATGTCTGACTCTTTGCGACCCCTGGACTGTAGCCCACCAGGCTCCTCTGTGCACGGGATTATCACAGCAAGAATACTGGAGTGGGCTGCCATTTCCTACTCCAGGAGATCTTCCCAACCCAGACGGAACATGTGTCTCTGGCATCTTCCACACTGCAGGCAGATTCTTTACTGCTTAAGCCACTAGGGAAGCCTGTGTCTCTCCGTAGTTCACTGCTTACGGGGCAGCTTGGTGGGCTGCTGTCTATTGGGTCGCACAGAGTTGGACACGATTGAAGTGACTTAGCAGCAGCAGTGTCCCATGGGATGGATATACCAAAGGTTGTTTAGTCATTGTATCCAACAGGTGTGTTGATAGACATTTGTATTATTTCCAGTTTTCAGTTCTTACAAGTAAGGCTGCTAAACATTTGACTACAAGTCTATGTGTAAATATAAGCTTTATTTTTTGAGGGGGTAACATCTGGGAATCAAACGGCTGAGTCCAAGGGTAGGTGTATGCTTAACCTTTTAAGAAATTGCCCTGCAAATAGCTTCTAAGTACCCCTTTTCTAGATTACATATATATATATATATATATATATATATATTAGTAAACGATATTTGTTTTTCTCTTTCTGACTTACTTCACTCTGTATGACAGACCCTAGATCTACCCACATCACTATAAATGACACACCTCCACTCCTTTTTATGGCTGAGTCATATTCCATTGTATATATGTACAGCAGAACTAACAACATTGTAAAGCACTTGTACTCCAATAAGAAGATAAAAAGGAAATTTCCCAACTTTTTCCCATAGTGATTAAACCATTTCTGTGTCCTCATCCATGGTGTAGGAGAGTCTTAGAGTGCACAGGGTTTTAAAAACTCCCTGCTGCTGCTGCTTCTATTTTGTCCCTAAGCTGTATCTGGCTCTTTGTGACCCCATGGACTGTAGTCCATCGGGCTCCTCTGTCCGTGGGATTTTCCAGGCAAGAATCCTGGAGTGGGCTGCCACTTGCTTCTCCAGGGGATCTTCCCACCCAGGGATTGAATGGGGGCTCTTGCTGCACTTCCTGCATTGCAGGTGGGTTCTTTGCCACTGAAGCCCTGGGGAAGACCCCAATTCCCTAGGCATTGCTAATGTGCAACTGGGGCTCTGAACAGATCAAAATGCTCTTTGAGGTCGAAGTGCTGTCATGTAGGGCTTGAGAGAAGGCTCTGGGGTAAGTGAGTTCAAATCCCAGCTCTGCCACTTACTCCTTATGACATTCACCCTCTTTGTGCCCCAATATATTCATCTATAAAATAAGGATGATGAATAACAGCACTTGCTTAGAGAGTTACTGAGAGGATGTACATAAAATGTATTTACAATAGGCCCTGCGGTGTGGTCAGCACCTTCCAAATATTTACAATTATCTTTTAATCTCTGCACTTCTGGTGCCAAGTGAAACTTGCCGAGCATGTGTGGGGCTCTCTGGAAATGTCTGTGGGATGGACAATTAAGCAACTGGAGTGAGGCAATGGCAGAGTTTCTAGAATCCTCCAGGTGCTCACGTTCCAGGCTCCTGAGGCCCTCTGAGGCATCTGTGGGTCTCACCGCTCCCATTCCCACCAAGACTTCTGCTTTTCTGTTTCTGAGACTGGGGAACCAAGTCTCCTCCCTCCTCGGGTCCTGCCCAGGAAGACTGATGCACAAGCCTTTCCCCTCCTACAAAAGGTCCTGCTCTGGACCCAAGGCCACTGAGACACAGCAGGGGCTTCCTGGCCCCTGGTGGCGGAGGGCCATTGAATTGCAGCCCCAGATAAGCCTGGTTTACACCCTTGTTCTGTCCCCACTAGCTGGGTGACTGTGGTAGGTCATCAGGTCTCCCTGGGATCTGTCTCCTCATTTGGAAAACAGTGACACTCCCAACACCTCCCCCAAAGGATTGCAGAGGGCCGAGTCAGAACTGGCACTTTCCACACAGGCATTCAGCACTGTGACAAGGGTCACATGGCCAGAGCTCAGGAAACTCTTATTCTCTAACCTCCAAGAGGCAGAAGGGGCAGGCAGCTTGGTCTGGACACCTGCTGTCTCTGCCCCCTTGCTCACCCCTACTCAGCGAGCATCCCCTTGGCCAATCTCATGAACTTGAATCAAAGTGGCCCAGGGTGAAGGCAGAATGCTTTTCCTCACTTATCCTCTTCCCTTGAGCCTGGAGCTGAGGCGCCCCCCTCCCCACTTCCCCCATGAGCCCTCCTGGGACAGAGCTTGATAAGGAGCTCCAACCTATGGTGAGGTGTCCCAACTGATTTTTGAGGCCTCATCAGAGCCTGTCACCCCTGGCTTCCCACCATCTGGCTTTGAAATGATGCCAGAGGACAAATGCCTTCCAGGACCTCCCTGGCGGCCCGGTGGCTAAGACTCCAAGCTCCTAATGCAGGGGCCCAAGTTTGACCCCTAGATCCCACGTGCCACAACTGACGATCTATACCACAGTGAAGAGTGAAGATGCTGCGTGCCCCAACAAGACATGGTGCAACCCAATAAATAAATACATTTATCCCCGCCCCCCGCCCAACACACACACACACACAAAGAAATGCCTTCCATGCTTAGCGCCATGAACAACCTTTAGGAGCAGGTCCAGGGTTCCCATTATAGAATCTCCTTGGGTGCAGGGAACGCTCTCCTCATTTTCAACTTGCCCCAGCCAAAGCCAGGGGGTACAGATGCCCCTGTGCCTAGGCCAGTGCTGGGTGCTGTCAGAAAGTTCTGGATAACTGTGGTCCCTCAACCTAAGGGATTCTCATCTAATGTCTAGGCCTAGACTGAGCCTCCAAAATCACTTCCTGATCATCAGTGCATTATGCATGCAGAAATAGCTGTATAATTTGCAAAGCCCAGTGCAAAATACAGAGCCCTTTATTCAAAATGTGGTTAAGAATTGCAAGAGGGCATGAAATCAGGCATGGGGCCCTGGTACCCTACATGACTGCAGAGGCCTTATACCCCTGGAGGGTGGTCCTAAATGTAGGGGGATTAAAAATGGCACGCCCTCTCCACAAGCCATGGAACAGCAGGATGAAGGTCAGGCTGAGGAGGATGAGAAGACAGTCTTGACCTTCCAGAGTTCACAGTCTCATGGCAGATGCAGAGGGAAGTCAGGTGGTAAGCCTAGCACTGAGCCACAAGCCCAATGGCAGAGGCATGAGGGGAGGGGAGTGAACTTATGAGAGGCAGCTTTCCTGCTGTGTAGAGGTCAGGGATGACTTCTGGGGAAAAAATTTTCAAGATCTGGATTTTATAGGGTAGGAAACCTATGAGGGATCCTGAACTCCCAGGGATTCCCTGGTTCATGAAGTTACACCTTGGATCTCTCATCTTGACCCCAGACTCCAGCCAGTCCACTAGCCATGAAACCTTCCAGATCTCAACTCCAGGCCAACCTTGGTCCCACCCGCACATCTCAACCACAGTCATGGGCGCTGACTGTCCTCATGGCTGCAAATCCTTGAAGCCTCAGTCTCCATCAAGTGAACTTTGATTTGGGCCATCATTCCCAATGATGCCGAGACTTAGATTTGAATTGCATGGAAGGGAAATACTCAGCTAGTGAGCAAATCTAGGTGACTACTGGATATCTCTGGCTCTCTGGGGTTCTCTTCTTGGGTTTATGCAGCGATTCCTTTGAAGTATTGAAAATCTTTATTTTATTATGAAAAAGCATTTCCCAAGATAGAGCCAACTGCCCGGGGTGGTAATGGAAGTAAAAAGTAAGTGAGGAGTCTAAGGAAGTAATGGATTTTAGCTAGAAAATAGAAGGCGTGGGTGAATTAAGGAATGGATGTTGAATTTGATGGTAGCTTTGATTCGTGAGTGTTTGAAAACAAGGAAGAGATGATTTATGAAATCATTCAGCAAGTGCTTCAGCCAGGGCAAAAATTGCTCATAGACTGGGAATGAATACTTTGGTGACAGCTCAAACGGCAGCTGAGTCTTGTAAGAATTTGCCCAGGGAACCCACGATTCTCCATGAAAATGCTCTTGGAATACAGCTGGGAGCTCCATCAACATTTCCATAAAAGCGCTGGGTGGTAGAGCCAGTTCTGTGGCAGTCGGCTGACCTCTGAGCACAGGAAAGTCTTCAATGTTCTACAGAGTTTTTTCCCTTTGCTGCAGAAGTTAATAGGGGTGTGGCATTGTCATTTATCATGATGCCATTTCTGCTCAGAAGCTTTGCTGAAGCTCCACATGAATGCTGGTCGAGTAATGATATGAGGCAATGAAAAGGGAAGTTTATTTTAGTGGAGAATTAATTTTAATATTTTATAAATGGCTCTGGTCTTTAGTTATGGAATCATTAAAGATATGAAGAGGACATCAAAATACTTTTTTTAGAAGTACAAACTCTACTAATTTAATGGAGGAAATGTCCCAAGCTATTGGAGGACTTGAGAATGTCAAGTTCTCAGAATACACCCTACCCAAATTTCAAGGATCTACCAACAGAGGGATGCTCACTCACCCTAGTGGGAACATATCTGGGCAGTGTGTGGATGTGCAGTCATTCAGTCATGTCCAACTCTTCGTGACTCTATGGACTGTAGCCCATCAGGTTCCTCTGTCCACAGGATTTTTCAGGCAAGAATACTGGAGTTCATAGTAATGCTTTCTAAGGCCCACTTGACTTCACATTCCAAGATGTCTGGCTCTAGATGAGTGATCACATCATCATGATTATCTGGGTCATGAAGATCTTTTTTGCTCAGTTCTTCCATGTATTCTTGCCACCTCTTCTTAATATCTTCTGCTTCTGTTAGGTCCATACCATTCCTGTCCTTTATCGAGCCCATCTTTCCATGAAATGTTCCCTTGGTATCTCTAATTTTCTTGAAGAGATCTC
>SJYC01098661.1:0-50815 GCA_006408675.1 Madoqua kirkii
GAGAGTCCCTTGGACTGCAAGGAGATCCAACCAGTCCATTCTGAAGGAGATCAGATTTCTTTGGAAGGAATGATGCTAAAGCTGAAACTCCAGTACTTTGGCCACCTCATGAAAAGAGTTGACTCATTGGAAAAGACTCTGATGCTGGGAGGGATTGGGGGCAGGAGGAGAAGGGGACGACCGAGGATGAGACGGCTGGATGGCATCACGGACTTGATGGATGTGAATCTGAGTGAACTCCAGAAGATGGTGATGGACAGGGAGGCCTGGCATGCTGCGATTCATGGGGTCGCAAAGAGTCATATAGGACTGAGCGACTGAACTGAACTGAACTGAATACTGGAGTGGGTTGACATTTCCTTTCCCAGGAAATCTTCCCATCCCAGGGATGGAGTCTGCATCTCCTGCATTAGCAGGCACATTCTTTACATTGAGCCACCTGAGAAACCCCTGAACATACCCAGCTCTATATATTCTTGCTTAATGACCGAGCACACCCGCATGCACAGAGGACCTCAGGTTCAAGTGTGCACACCCCCTCTCCCCCTACATCACACAGGTATCTCTACAGAATTCTCTCTCTCTCTCTGTGATGCCACTTCCTCCCCTCACCACTTCTCAGGTCAGATCCTGGCCAAAGTTATGT
Source organism: Madoqua kirkii (assembly GCA_006408675.1). NCBI lineage: Eukaryota > Metazoa > Chordata > Mammalia > Artiodactyla > Bovidae > Madoqua > Madoqua kirkii. The sequence continues at coordinate 647 of SJYC01098661.1, forward strand.
AAAAGCCACTCAACAGGTGTTCCAGCGGAATCACAAGGAAAAAGCATGAACCTCTCGTGACCACCCTTCCCCGCCCCTGCCACACACACACACACACACACACACACACACACACACACAGGTGCTAGCCCTGAAGTCAAGGCTTCCATGTCGGGAAGAAACATCCCAAAGGGCCTGCCCAGGGAGACTGGGGCCAGCTGGCTTAGAGGGATCTGATCAAATGCCTTATTCAGGGCAGTGGGTGTCTCAGAAAATCCTAGGTTGCACTCTGCTTCGTTCCTACTGTATTTCCAGACCTCTGAGCTGTGAAAAAGAGCCTTGGAGCAGAACACTCTTGAGACAGAGGGAAGAGGGCTGATTTGAAGGACTGCATTCTCTAGGATGCCAGAAACTCAGGGGGCACCAAGTCTTCCTTGGACAGTGTTCTGCAAGGAAGTCAGAAACCATGAGACCACTCCGTGGGAGCCTCCCTGGATGCTAAAGCCTGGGAACGGTGCACACCTGCTATCGTTCCACCCCCTGAGCAATTGTGACGCACAAGGTAAATGTGATGGGACATATTCTGAGTCCACTCATGCTGGTTCAGCACCTAGATGCTCTCCAGCTATGATATTAACAGCCTGCTCAACTTTCTCTTAGGTGGACATAAGGAATAGCCACAGATACAAATGAGAGGAAGGCTGAGCTGCTCTGCACTGCTCTTCATCCTGTGGCCAGCGTGGGGGACTGGACGGAGAAGTGGAAAACCTGGCTTCAAGCACCAGTCATGCAACAATCAGCAGAGTCACGTGACTGCTCAGACCTTCAGCTTTCTCATTTCCAAAATGGGCATGCTAATAGTTCCTGTCTTGACTGTTGTTATCAAGATCCAGTGAGTCAGTGGCCATGAGTGTTCAGGAGACTACAAACTCCGCTGCACATGTGAGAGGTTACTTTCTATTATCATGTAGCAGTGGGCACTTCCTGCTTCAACATGATTGTCAATTCCTTTTACGTTTATTGAGGGCAGGTCCTTACTTCTTTCCTAAAGAGGAGGGGACATATCTGGCTTCTTCCCCTGCTCTCTCATTTCTTCCTCTTCAAGAAAAGAGGAGCTCAACTGATTATTTACAGCCCAATATTTATCAGGCCATATTTTCAAGAGCAAAAGGGCGACTCTTGTGTTTTGCTCTGATTTAATCTGTCTTGTGGAAGAAAGCACCATTCTGTCCTCATTCACCCTTTCCGTGTGTGATGGTGGATAAATCTGGTCAACCCTGGCCCTTGTGACTGCCAGTCTTTTGAGAGGAAGATGGGCCGTTCCATCTTATTCCCCAGTCTAGCCCTGTCTAAGTCCCCCGCTTTGGGGAGCTGGTCAAACAAGAAGTTAACAAAGCTGGCTCTCTGACTCCTGTCTTGGCAAGTGATCTTGGCAATGCTTATTTCTTTGACTTAAAACTTAAATGGGAAGAGGAATGTCTTAAGCCACCTGAACTCTTGTTGCTTATCTCTATAGTGTTTTACAAATCCCAGGTGGCAGATGGACCCCAAGGTGATCCCCTCAAATTCCCCACTGTCTGAGGTTCCTACCTTTGTGTAATACCATGCCCTGAAGTGTGGGTGAAGCCTATGGTTTGTTTCTAACAACAGAACATGGAAAAGGCGACAGGGTGTCACTCTCATGATTATGTCACATTAGAAGACTGGATATAGAGACTCCCCTTGCGGTTTCATGAACTAAAGTGCCTTGCTGGAGAAGCCCATGTGACAAGGAACTGAAGTGACCTCTAGGAACTAGGGCCGAGGGCTTCCTCCGGAACACAGTGCGGTACCCAGCAATCTGACAGACAGCTGGGACTCCTCAGTAACAGAGCTACAAGGACACAAAGTCTTCCAGCAACCTGAATGAGCTTGGAAGGGGATTCCTCCTGAGTCAAGCCTCCAGATGTGAATGCAGTCCAGCTAAGACTTGACTGCATCCTGTAAGACCCTGAGCACAGGATTCTGTTAACCCATGCCCAGCCTCCTGACCCACATAATTGTGTTAGTATTATTAACTGTGAGATAATAAGTGCGTGTTGTTTTAGGCTGCTGTGGCAACATAATACTTGTGATAACCTCTACTTGTGATCACCGATTATTGCGATGGTAACTATTGCATTCATTTTCTGTTGGGACTTTACCTTCTGGGGGCTACAGTCTTAGGCCTCTGCTAACCCTCACTCCTGTTGGCTGCACGCCCCTCTTGGAGAGTTCTGTGCACATCCTGTCTATTCCCTGGAGAAGGCCCCGTAAGGCTCTCCTATCATCCTTCACTTAGAGGTGATAAATGAAACTGTGGGGATCAGTGAGATCATATGAGAAAGAACTGGAAAAGAAAGAACAGAACAAGGACCAAACCTTGGGGAATGTTCCCATTTAGAGGTGACTGCCAAATTGAGATGTGTTATAAATATAAAATACATGCCCAATCTTAGAGACTGAGTATGAAAGGAATATGAAAACACATCCATGTGAAATATGCCATTAATATTTTTTACAATGATTACTTAAAGAGTAATATTTTGATTGTGTTAGCTTAAATAAAATACATGATTAGATTTAATCCACCTGTTTCTTTTTACTGTTAGAAATTTAAAATTACTTATATGGCCCTTTCTGAGGTTTACATTGTATTTCTATTAGATCTATCGCTAGATATTTTGAAATGATTTTCTGGTGCCAGGTACTGTGCTAAAGATTTATGATACCATGTCATCTGATCCTCATGGTAACCCTCTATCACTTCTATTTTACAAATAAGAAAGCTGAGGTTTGGAGATCTTAAGTGACTTTCCCACTGTTGCGCTAGAAGTTCAAGAGACAGAAGTTCAAAATCAAGTCTGGGTGGATAAGGACAGAACGTGCTTTCTTCTAGAAGGCAGATTAAATCAGAGCAAAACACAAGAGTCAGCCCTTTTGCTCTTGAAAATATGGTCTGACAAATAATTGGGCTGTAAGTAATCAGACTTGATTTTGAACTTCTGTCTCTTGATGAACTTCTAGCCTGATATTGGGAAAGTCACTTAAGTCTGAACTCAGAATCCCTTGCTGGTAACCACTATGCTGACTCCTTAGATAAATGAATGGGGGAAGGAGTGGATGGATGAGTGTGTATGTTTCTGATGGCGATGAGAGGTGGAATGATTCCAGCTCTTGCTACCAGACTCCGCAGGCAAAGGCAAGCCCTGTTGCAGACACGGCACCCCAGGCTTCCTCCCTCCCACCCCACCCCCCATGTAAAACTGCCACACAGCCTCCCTGGGGAATCCCTGTGTCTGCAGTCACTGATCTGACCATCATTCCAGATCTCTCCCCAATCCCACCTCTATTCCCATCAAGCGAGCCCAGCTTTGCAGAAATACAAGGTGACGTCGGATGGCATCTGCCATTGAGCTCAGGCCTGGCACTTGGGAGAGGGTATTTCTATAGAGGCTCCTGTGGCACACACGCCCACTCCTTGCCCTGCCTGGCAGGGGAGAGCAGATCCCCATGCACAGAGCAGCCATGCCTGCCAGTCTGGCCTTCCCAGGAGGGAGGCAGCTTCCTGTAAGCCTGCAGGGATGGTACTCACACGTGTGGGTGCAGGGCTGAACCCCCGGGGAGGTGGACTGATTCGTGCCCAGCCACTGTCTCCCGCCTCCCTGAAATCCAGGGAAGTGAGCCAGGAAATGACTTCCCAGATCCCTTAACTGATAAGTGGCAAACTCTGGATTCTAATCTATATCTGTGTAACTGCAAAACGTGTGTTATGTCTTCCATGACCCATGCTGCCTCCCATGTGCATCCTCCATGGCTTACTTCGCTAAGCCTCAGTTTCCTCGTCAGTAAATCGGGATGGTAATAATCGGAAGGGATCAGTGAGATCATATGAGAAAGAACTGGAAAAGAAAGAACAGAACAAGGACCAAACCTTGGGGAATGTTCCCATTTAGAGGTGACTGCCAAATTGAGATGTGTTATAAATATAAAATACATGCCCAATCTTAGAGACTGAGTATGAAAGGAATATGAAAACACATCCATGTGAAATATGCCATTAATATTTTTTACAATGATTACTTAAAGAGTAATATTTTGATTGTGTTAGCTTAAATAAAATACATGATTAGATTTAATCCACCTGTTTCTTTTTACTGTTAGAAATTTAAAATTACTTATATGGCCCTTTCTGAGGTTTACATTGTATTTCTATTAGATCTATCGCTAGATATTTTGAAATGATTTTCTGGTGCCAGGTACTGTGCTAAAGATTTATGATACCATGTCATCTGATCCTCATGGTAACCCTCTATCACTTCTATTTTACAAATAAGAAAGCTGAGGTTTGGAGATCTTAAGTGACTTTCCCACTGTTGCGCTAGAAGTTCAAGAGACAGAAGTTCAAAATCAAGTCTGGGTGGATAAGGACAGAACGTGCTTTCTTCTAGAAGGCAGATTAAATCAGAGCAAAACACAAGAGTCAGCCCTTTTGCTCTTGAAAATATGGTCTGACAAATAATTGGGCTGTAAGTAATCAGACTTGATTTTGAACTTCTGTCTCTTGATGAACTTCTAGCCTGATATTGGGAAAGTCACTTAAGTCTGAACTCAGAATCCCTTGCTGGTAACCACTATGCTGACTCCTTAGATAAATGAATGGGGGAAGGAGTGGATGGATGAGTGTGTATGTTTCTGATGGCGATGAGAGGTGGAATGATTCCAGCTCTTGCTACCAGACTCCGCAGGCAAAGGCAAGCCCTGTTGCAGACACGGCACCCCAGGCTTCCTCCCTCCCACCCCACCCCCCATGTAAAACTGCCACACAGCCTCCCTGGGAATCCCTGTGTCTGCAGTCACTGATCTGACCATCATTCCAGATCTCTCCCCAATCCCACCTCTATTCCCATCAAGCGAGCCCAGCTTTGCAGAAATACAAGGTGACGTCGGATGGCATCTGCCATTGAGCTCAGGCCTGGCACTTGGGAGAGGGTATTTCTATAGAGGCTCCTGTGGCACACACGCCCACTCCTTGCCCTGCCTGGCAGGGGAGAGCAGATCCCCATGCACAGAGCAGCCATGCCTGCCAGTCTGGCCTTCCCAGGAGGGAGGCAGCTTCCTGTAAGCCTGCAGGGATGGTACTCACACGTGTGGGTGCAGGGCTGAACCCCCGGGGAGGTGGACTGATTCGTGCCCAGCCACTGTCTCCCGCCTCCCTGAAATCCAGGGAAGTGAGCCAGGAAATGACTTCCCAGATCCCTTAACTGATAAGTGGCAAACTCTGGATTCTAATCTATATCTGTGTAACTGCAAAACGTGTGTTATGTCTTCCATGACCCATGCTGCCTCCCATGTGCATCCTCCATGGCTTACTTCGCTAAGCCTCAGTTTCCTCGTCAGTAAATCGGGATGGTAATAATCGGACTGCTGGGAGGATTCACTGGGAAAATGCATGCAAGGAGCTCAGCACAGGCCCTGGCATGGCACAGACACTGGAAACCAGCGCAATTATCATCAGCAGGATCACCACTGCCCCGATGGCAGCCCCTCCTCCGGTGTCTGCGGGGACCCTGGGGACAACACCGGCAGGTGATAGCATCTCCTTCAAGGCTTCTGGTGCGGCCCAAGGACGCCTTTCTGTACAGCATGACTCAAGATTAACACGCAGGGGATGAGCACAGTGTTCGTCCTCCCTGGAGGCCCTGCCGGGGCCACATCAGCCATGACCTCTCGAGTCCCCTGAGGCCCCGAGACCGTGAGTGAGCTGGCGTCAGTGGCCTCATGGATACTCACGACCGATGCTCCTCCAGCCCCGTGGATGCAGTGGCCAGCCAGCCTGCCTCAGTGGGGCTGTTCCGGGACAGGGGGCTCTGCAGACCCCTGGAAACAGTGCGCCTGTCTTGGGCTTTTCTCCTGACCCCATCGTTTCAGCTTTTGAGTGATGCCACACATCTGACGTCCTTTCTGTCATGTGCATGGGTGGGAGCAGGGCCACCAGCTTCCAGCAGCTCCGGGAGATGCTGGTGTGAAATGTGGTGTGAAAGCAGGGAGACTGATTGCTCCTTTGCCTTTTCCAGAAGCTTTGAGCAGGCCAAGTGGGATGTGCATGTGCCCTCAGCAGGATAGCTAGGCTTTACTTTGGGGGCTGAGCAAGGAAGCCTGTCTCCAGGATCTCAACTCCAACTCTCCTCACCTTCCTGCCCAGTTCCTCCTGGGCCCTGGGGAGCCCTCAAGGGCTGGTGCTAAGACCTGCTCTTGGAGATCCTCCAAAGAAGGGAGTCTACTATTCACAGAGATGCCGAGGACTCTTTTCCAGAAGAGTTGGGTGGGTTGGAGGCAGACAGCACAATTTGCCAAATAAATCAGAACTTGATACTTCTATCAGCCCAGAAGACAAACATTCATACTGTTTATATCACTGACACCCCCCAGGGAAGCTGATCTGTATAGAACCGCATGCTGCTTAGGAGGTAAGAAACATTTTAAAGTTCCTGAGGGTCACTTTCATGGTTTAGCAATGCTTGTGGCTTCCCCAGTCAGGGCTGGGGTGGCGGGGAGTGGGAGCAGGGAGGGGGGTGGGAAGAATGGGGATGGATGGAGCACGGGTGCAGAGATGGACTCCCCGGGGACTTTCGAATGGTAAACTGTGCAGTGAGAAGTGACTCAGCTTGAGAAAACGTGGGGGAATGTGGCCCAGCATTCACTGCCCCCATTAGACCTCTCACAGCACAGAGAGGGTAAACCACCCATCCAAGGTTGCACAGCTCTAAGTCGGTCTTGGCATCTGATTCCACATCTTAGCTCTCAGGCACCCATCCCAATCCAGGCCTTGTCTGCCTCTAACTCTCTCCTCAACCAGACTCCAGCCGCGCCAGGCCCCACTCTGGCCGGGCTGACTGCCTCTGGAGGCTCTGGGCCTGCTGCCTGGCCCTCTGGCGTGGCCCCAGGCGTCACTGCCAATGGCACCAAAGTTTCTGCTGCAGGAAGGTCTCTCCAGTCAGGCAGGAAATGGACCCAAAGGAGGGAGCAGAGAAGCCAGCCAGCAGGGGGCGTCCCTTCCCCCTGGGAGGCTGGCCAAGGGAGCTGCCGGGCAACGGAAATGGGGTCTGAAGTGCTTCGAGGGGTCAGCAAGGAGGCTGAAGAAGAGACTCATGATTCACACATTCATTCAGGCCTTCTTGCACCCCACCAACACCAGCTGAGATCAAACCAGTCAATCTGAAGGGAAATCAACCCTGAATACTCATTGGAAGGACTGATGCTGTAGCTGAAGCTCCAATACTTTGGCCACCTGATGTGAAGAGCCGGCTCACTGGAAAAGACCCTGATGCTGGGAAAGACTGAAGGCAGGAGAAGGGGGCAACAGAGGATGAGATGGTTGGATGGCATCACCCACTTGATGGACATGAGTGTGAGCAAGCTCTGGGAGATGGTGAAGGACAGGGAAGCCTGGTGTACAGCAGCCCAGGGAGTCACAAAGAGTCTGGCTTAGAGACGGAACAACAGCTGCCCCAGGCCCTGAGTGGGGTCAGGTTGAAGGAGACAACTTCCTGCCCCCGGGCTCCCAGGTCAGTAGAGGAGGCAGCTGAGGAAAAGGCAGTGAGGAACTGAGGAAAGGCTTGGCTGCCTGAAGACAGTTGCCCTCTGCCCTCAGCCAGCTGTTGCGTGCAGCTAACTGCGCTCCAGGGAGCTGGAGGGAGGCCAGCGGAACCGCCAAGCTCCCTGCCCTCGGGGGCTGGGGAGACAGGACTTCTGCTTTGGAAGAATCTGGGCTCCCAGGATGCCGGAGCCCAGGGCAGATGCTCCAGTCAGAGGCACACAGAGCAAGCTCCTCTCTAACTCAGGGAGGGGGCACACCTCAAGGAAAAGGCTGGGTCTTTTATAGGAGAAAAGCTTAGACCAGCCGAGAGGAGCAAAGAGAGAAGGGATGGCTTAGAAACAGGGGCTGCTGCAGTTTTAGCAGGAACCGCCCCCTACCTGCCCGGGGCCTCTGGTCCCCTTCCTCTGCCCCGCCCTCTGCAGAGCTGACAGCCCTGAGCACAGGCTGGGATACTGCAAACACACATCATTCATTTGCCTACCTTAAGGGAGGCTTGTAAGTCTTTCTTTGTGTGTGGGTTTTCATCAAGAGGTAATCTTTACAACCACAAAAAATGTCCAATAACATTTCTCTCCCTTGGCAAACATCTCCCCATATATCAAAGGCTCAAATACACAGTGCAGAGGCTCACGGGGACAGGAGCTGGAGAGAGCTTTATAGCAGCCTGAAGGAGCCATCTGAGGGTCACATGGGCTCACCCAAATCTCACGTGGCTCCCAGAACTGATAACCGGCCTGCAGGAGAGATTCCTCCCACGTGTGTTCATTCTGCCTCTCTCTTGGAAACACTTCTCTGGGGCCAGGCACTGGGCTGGGCAAAAGAGACACAGACATCACCAGGTCACGCTGCTTGTCCCCGAGGAGGTGGTTTTGCCTGCTATTTTAAGTGCTTTGAATATTGTAACTCATCTAACCCTTGCAAAAGCCCTGGAAGGTACTCTGACTCTCCCCATTTTACAGATGAGGAAACTGAGCCCCAAGGCAGTTTAAGTAACTTGCCCAAGGTCACAAGGCTGGTCAGTGGCAGAGCAGCTTTGTTTGTACGTTTCATTGATCGCACTGTGAGCATCTCAAGGTCAGGGCTGAGGGCTATTCATCTCGGCACAGGGCTCGGCATGAAGGAGTTCTCGGGAAAACGCGGGCAAATGTACGAGCATGAACGTGAAAGCCAGAGGGGACACAGGCCCACCCAGAAGCTAACTCCTGCCTTGCACGGACGCCGCCACACCCCAGAGAGCAGAGGAGCTTCTTGAAGGAGTCGCTTCCCAGGGCCAGTCTCCTGGCCCCTTGCACTCTGCGTGCTAGGGTGTTTGCTCACTTTCTGTCTGTGAGTGCCCCAGAGGAGGACGCAGTCTATGGACAAAGCAGCCATCGTGAGCCAGATACGACATCAGCTGACTGATGTGCCCACCCAGCTCCCCTCTCCAGGGAGGAGGTGGCTGGACTGACTCAGCTCAGGGAGCTCCGAGCTGGGGTGCTTTCCACCCCAGAGCTCCACTCAGCCTGCCTCTCGCTGGGCAAGCTTCACCCCTCCCTTCAGGAGCCTGGCACAAGTCTAGGTGCAGGAAGGAAGCTCCAAGAAGTCCACCCCCATTACCAGAGGACATGGCTTACAAAGACAGCTGGCTCACACCTGTGCCTGTTCTGCGAGGGGCAGTAGGTCCAGGGACGCACCTCACATGGGCTAGAATCGCCTTTGTCTCCATCAAGGGCTTCTGATGGTTTGGGGTCACACACCCAATAGCACTGTTATCAATCCCTCTCCATTTTCCTCACCTAGCTCTATTCTTCAGGACACAAAGACTCATCAAATATAGTACAGATGTGCTTGTCCTGTATTTGCTCTATGCTCTCAGATTTATTATTATTTTATATAAATTTATGTTTTATACTCCTGGAGTAGAACAGCAACACACTATTCACTGCCATATTCTAAATGCCTACAACAATGCCAGGTTCAATTTTTTTTTTCCAAAATAAATGAAAGACAACAAAAGAAAACACAAAACATCAACAAAAGACAAAACCACCGATCATCTAAATAGCTGCAGAAAAAGCATCCATGAAATTCAACATCTATTCATGTTAAGAAATCTTACCAAAGTGGGTATAGAGGGAGCAGATCTCAACATAATAAAAGCTATTTATGACAAACTTATGTCAACATAATACTCAGCAGTGAAAAGCTGAAAGCCTTCCTGAGCAAATCTTGACAAGACAAGGATACCCTCTCTTAACCACTTTCTGTCAATATAGTATTGGAAGTCAATTAGGTAAGAAAAAGAAGTGAACACTTTCCAAGCTGGAAGGGAGCAGGCAAAACCATCACTATGCGCAGATGTGTGTGCATCAGCTCAGTTCAGCTCAGTCGCTCAGTCACGTCCGACTCTTTGCAACCCCATGAACCACAGCACACCAGGCCTTCCTGTCCATCACCAACTCCCGGAGTTTACCCAAACCCATGTCCATTGAGTCGGTGATGCCATCCAACCATCTCATCCTCTGTCGTCCCTTTCTCCTCCTGCCCCCAATCCCTCCCAGCATCAGGGTCTTTTCCAGTGAGTCAGCTCTTCTCATGAGGTGGCCAAAGTATTGGAGTTTCAGCTTCAGCATCAGTCCTTCCAATGAACACCCAGGACTGATCTCCCTTAGGATGGACTGGTTGGAACTCCTTGCAGTCTAAGGGACTCTCAAGAATCTTCTCCAACACCACAGTTCAAAAGCATCAATTCTTTGGTGCTAAGCTTTCTTTATAGTCCAACTCTCACATCCATACATGACCACTGGAAAAACCACAGCTTTGACTAGACAGATTTTTGTTGGCAAAGTAATGTCTCTGCTTTTGAATATGCTGTCTAGGTTGGTCATAACTTTCCTTCCAAAGAGTGTCTTTTAATTTCATGGCTGTAGTCACCATCTGCAGTGATTTTGGAGCCCAGAAAAATAAAGTCTGACACTCTTTCCCCATCTATTTCCCATGAAGTGATGGGACCAGATGCGATGATCTTCATTTTCTGAATGTTGAGCTTTAAGCCAGCTTTTTTACTCTCCTCTTTCATTTTCATCAAGAGGCTCTTTAGTTCTTCTTCACTTTCTGCCATAAGGGTGGTGCCATCTGCATATCTGAAGGTATTGATATTTCTCCTGGCAATCTTGATTCCAGCTTGTGCTTCCTCCAGCCCAGCGTTTCTCATGATGTACTCTGCATATAAGTTAAATAAGCAGAGTGACAATACACAGCCTTGACATACTCCTTTTCCTATTTGGAACCAGTCTGCTGTTCCACGTCCAGTTCTAACTGTTGCTTCCTGACCTGCATACATGCTAAGTCACTTTAGTCATGTCTGACTCTTTGTGACACTATGGACTATAGCTCGTGAGGCTCTTCTATCCAGGGGGTTCTCCAGGCAAGAATACTGGAGTGGGTTGCCATGCTCTCCTTCAGGGGATCTTCCTGACCCACATGTCTTACGTCTCATGCACTGGTGGGCAGGTTCTTTACCACTAGTGCCACCTGGGAAGCCCATATGCAGACGACATGATATTGTATAGAGAAAAACCTTGGAAACTCCACACCGAAACTACAAGAACTGATGAAGAAATCCTCAAGGTAGTAGGATGGTAAGATTAACATACGGAAATCTGTTGCATATCTTTGCACTAACAATGAAATATCAGAAAGGGCGAAAAAAAGTCCCTTCCGAAACTGCATCAAAAAACACTTAGGAAGAAAACCAAGATGGTGAAAGACTTATATGCTGATAAAGGAAACTGAAGGTGATTACAAGGAATAGAAAGATAGCCCATGCTCCTGGACTGGAAGAATCAATATTGTTAAAATAGCCATACTACCCCAATCATTCTACAGATTTAGTGTGATCCCTTCCAAATTACTGTCTGGAGTGGTAGTTAAAATGGATGTATAGAATTGTCAAAAACTCACTGAGTTTAACACATAAGACCTGTTCATTCTATTGTAAAAATTATGTTTCAATTAAAAGAGAAATAAAAGTTATGAAAAAAAAATGAATGAATCCCTTTGAGAATTTGAAGAAATCCAACTGATCTATGGATCCTCCCTCTCCCAAGAGTACACACATACGCGCGCGCGTACACACACACACACACACAGCTGCATAAATATCTAAGGGCCATGGGTTACAGAATTTGAACAATGTCTGGTCATCCAGGTTCCTCCCTGATAAAATTCTTGGCAGCCAAAATCTGATTTACTCTAATCAGAAACAATGCCATACAGGTACCATCTTTAAAGGAGTCAGCTGGGGGCCTCCTCTCCCAGCGGGACAAGGACATTGTGAAGCCATGTGATCTTCTTCTGATGCTCCACATGGCCCCTGGGGACCTCTTCTTCATGCCTAGCCATGGACCTGCCTAGTGGATGCTGAAATGAGTCTGAGCTTTGCTCTCTCCTCATAGTGAGAAACGCAGCTGGTGGAGCCCATTTACTCCCCATTGGCCCTGCCGCTGCCTCTAAGCACAGCTAATGAGTACGCTTGACCTCACATGCTCACCCCAGCAGCTCTGCAAATGTCACTCAAGATCCCGCCTGACATCCAAATGCAGAGGGCACAGTATTTTAAATTAAAAGTTATATCCTCACATGTTCCCTTTCTCTACTCTTCCCAAAACAACTTGTTGATCATTCTGGGCCCTTTGATGCCAAGCTAAGGGAGCAGGGTCGCTTAGCTCACTCACCTGAGTAGAATGTACTAATTTAACTTTCAGAGGAAGCTCCGGCTGCGGGTGGCCCAGGGTTTCTGCTGGCCATGGTGAAGCACAGAACGAAAGCATACCCGTCCTGATCAAAGGGGGCTTCCCAGGGGATGCCAGCAGTAAAGAATCCACCTGCCAGTGCAGGAGACTTGAGAGACGTGGGTTCCATCCATGGGGTGGGAAGATCCCCTGGAGGAGGGCATAGAAACCCACTCCAGTATTCTTGCCTGAAGAATTCCATGGACAGAGAGGTCTGGCACACTACAGTCCATAGGGCTGCAAAGAATTGAACAACACTGAAGCGACTTAGCACGGATAGACGCACATGGTCAAGGGCTGTGACTGAGGTGTGGAGACATGAATAGGAGCTGGGGCAGGAGATGACTGAGGACAGCGTGACATGGATTCAAATGAACGGCCTGCTACAAGGGCACCTCAGGAGCCGTCAGGGCATCCCTGGCATAAAGGTGTAGCCTTAGGCCCGTGCTGCATCTCTGGGGTCCTGGCCTCTGGCCTCACCGCTACTCCGGCTCCAACATCACCTTCACAGCTCTGCCTAAGTCAAATGTTCATCCTGACTGGGGTGCCCTCTAACGCAGGGGAGTTGGTGGTCTACCCCAGGCTCAGACCAAGCCTGCCCTGACCCAAAACAGCAAGAGAGGCATCACAGCTTGGGCGTGATCTTGTGAGTGATCTGGGAAGGTCTCCCTGCTCAAAAGCTCTCTCCACTGTCCCATTACAAAGCCCACAGTTCCACCACTATAGACATTTTCTTTGAATGAAGCCTCTGGCTCTGCCATAACCAGACACTGGGCAGTTCTGAACCGGTCTGACTCTCACTGATAAGATGGAGATGAATATTTGCCTCCTTGAGTTGATTTGACAATTAAATGGAGTAATCCATGTAAAGTTTCTAGTGTGGTTCTTGGCAGATAAAATTGATGTTGGTTCTTTACACACTTCTTCTTTACCTTCCTCAGGTGTGTCTGGGTTCAGAACTTTTTCAACAAAAAGGCAGCAGGAGATGGGATGAGAGAAGACGGGGAGGGGAAACAGGAGAGAAATAAGTTCATAGTCCAAGCTCTGTCCAGGGTGCTGAGGGAAAGAGGCAGTAATGACCTGCCCTTAGAAGTTATCTATCTGGTGTTAGTGGATTTTTTGATGATAGCCATTCTGATTGGTGTGAAGTGATATCTCACTGTAGTTTTGGTTTGCATTTCTCTAATAACTAGAGAGGTCAAGGCTATGGTTTTTCCTGTGGTCATGTATGGATGTGAGAGTTGGACTGTGAGGAAGGCTGAGTGCTGAAGAATTGATGCTTTTGAACTGTGGTGTTGGAGAAGACTCTTGAAAGTCCCTTGGACTGCAAGGAGATCCAACCAGTCCATTCTGAAGCAGATCAGCCCTGGGATTTCTTTGGAAGGAATGATGCTGAAGCTGAAACTCCAGTCTTTGGCCACCTCATGAGAAGAGTTGACTCACTGGAAAAGACTCTGATGCTGGGAGGGATCGGGGGCAGGAGGAGAAGGGGACGACAGAGGATGAGATGGCTGGATGGCATCACGGACTCGATGGACGTGAGTCTGAGTGAACTCCGGGAGATGGTGATGGACAGGGAGGCTTGGCATGCTGCAATTCATGGGGTCGCGAAGAGTCGGACACAATTGAGCGACTGAACTGAATAACTAGAGATGTTAAACATCTTTTCATGTGCCTGTTAGCCATATGTATGTCCTCTTTGGAGAAATGTCTATTCAGATCTCCTGCCCATTTCTGGAGTGGGCTGTTTGTTTTGATGCTGTTAAGCATCATAAGCTGTTTGTGAATTTTGGAAACTAATCCCTTATCAGTCACATCATTTGCAAACATTTTCTCCAATCTGTGGGTTGTCTTTTAATTTTGTTTATTGTTTCCTTTGCTATGAAAAAGTTTTTGAGTTTAAATAGGTCCTGTTTGTTCATTTTGCTTTTTATTTCCATTATTCTGGGAGATGGATCAAAAAAGATGTTGTGATTTATGTCAGAGAGTGTTCTGCCCATGTTTTACTCTAGGAGTTGCATATGTCAAACTTCACATTTAGTTTTTAATCCATTTGGAGCTTATTTTTTGTGTGTATGGAGTTAAAGAATGATCTTGCTGTTGTTCAGTCACCCAGTCACGTTCATCTTTTTGTGACCCCATGGACTGCAGCATGCCAGGTTTCCCTGTCCAACTCCTGGCTCATGTCCATCAAGCCAGAGATGCCATCCAACCATCTCATCCTCTGTTGCCCCCTTCTCCTTCTGCCTTCAATCTTTCCCAGCATCAGGGTCTTTTCTAATGAGTCAGCTCCTTACATAAAGTGGCCAGAGTATTGAAGCTTCAGCTTCAGCATCAGTCCTTCCAATGAATATTCAGGGTTGATTTCCTTCAGGATTAACTGGTTTGATCTCCTTGCAGTCAAAGGAACTCTCTAGAGTCTTCTCCAACACTACAGTTCAAAAGCATCAATTCTTCAGTGCTCAGGCTTCTTTATGGTTCAACTCTCTTATCCAAACATGACTACTGGAAAAATCAGCGCTTAGATGGATCTTGGTAGTAATGTCTCTGCTTTTTAATACACTACCTAGGTTGGTCACAGCTTTTTTTCCAAGGAGCAAATGTCTTTTCATGTTATGGCAGCAGTCACTGTCCATCGTGATTTTGGAGCCCATAAAGTTTATCACTGTTTCCATTGTTTCCCCATCTGTTTGCTATGACGTGATGGGACAGAATGCCAGGATCTTCATTTTTGAATGTTGAGATTTTAAGCCAGTTTTTTCAGTCTTATCTTTCATCTGCATCAAGAGGCTGTGTAGTTTCTCTTTGCTTTCTGCCATAAGAGTGGTGTCATCTGCATATATAAGGTTATTGATAATTCTCCCAGAAATCTTGATTCCAGCTTGTGCTTTATCTAGGCTGGTATTTCGCATGATGTGCTCAGCATATAAGTTAAATAAACAGGGCCACAATATACAGCCTTGAAATACTCCTTTCCCAATTTTGAACAAGTCCGTTGTTCCATGTCCAGTTCTAACTGTTGCTTCTTGGCCTGCATACAGGTTTTGCAGGAGGCAGGTAAGGTGGTCTAGTATTCCTGTCTCTTTAAGAATTTTCCACAAATTGATGGGATCCACACAGTCAAAGGCTTTAGTATAGTCAGTGAAGCAGAAGTAGATGTTTTTCTGGAATTCTCTTGCTTTTTATATGATCCAGTGGATGTTTTTGATCTCTGATTCCTCTGCCTTTTCTAAATCCAGCTTGTACATCTGGAAATTTTTGGTTGATGTACAGCTGAAGCCTAACTTGGAGGGTTTTGAGCATGACCTTGCTTGCATGTGAATGAGTGCAGTTGTGAAGTAGTTTGAACATTGTTTGGCATTGTCTTTCTTTAACTGGAATGAAACTGACCTTTTCCAGTCCTGTGGCCACTGCTGAGTTTTCCAAATTTGCTGGCACACTGAGTGCCGCACTTTCACAGCATCATCTTTTAGGATTTGAAATAGCACAGCTGGAATTCCATCACCTCCACTAGGCTTTGTTTGTAGTAATGCTTCCTAAGGCCCACTTGACTTCACACTCCAGGATGTCTGGCCCTAGGTGAATGGTCATACCGTTGTGGTGATCTGGGTCATTAAGATCTTTTTTGTATAGTTCTATGTATTCTTGCCACCTCTTCTTAATATCTTCTGCTTCTGTTAGGTCCATACCATTTCTGTCCTTTATTGTGCCCATCTTTTCATGAAATTCTCTCTTGGTATCTCTAATTTTCTTGAAGAGATCCCTAGTGTTTCCCATCCTATTATTTTCCTCTATTTCTTTGTATTATTCACTGAGGAAGGCTTTCTTATCTCTCCTCGCTATTCTTTGAAACTCTGCATCCAGGTGGATATATCTTTCCTTTTCTCCTTTGCCTTTTGTTTCTCTTCTTTTCTCAGCTATTAGTAAGGTCTTCTCAGACAAAAATATGCCTTTTTGCATTTCTTTTTCTTGGGGATGGTTTTGATCACTGGGTCTTGTACAATGTCAGGAACCTCTGTCCATAGTTCCTCAGGCACTCTGTCTACCAGATCTAATCCCTTGAATCTATTTGCTACATCTACTGTATAATTGCAAGGGATTTGATTTAGGTCATACCTGAGTGGCATAGTGGTTTTCCCTACTTTCTTCAATGTAAGTTTGAATTTTGCAATAAGGAATTAGAATGATCTAATTTCATTTTTTAAATATGTGGCTATCCAGTGTTCCCAGCACCATTTGTTGAAGAGACTATCTTCCCAACATTGTGTAGTCTTGCCTCCTTTGTCACAAATTATTTGACGATAGGTGAATGGGCTTATTTCTGGTTTTATATCCCGTTGATCTATACTTCTAGTTTTGCCCCAGTAACATACTATTCCAATGACTAGCTTTGTAGTATAGTCAGAAGTCAGCAAGTCTGATTCCTCCAGCTTCACTTTTCTTTTTCAAGATGGTTTTGACTGTTCAGGGTCTTTTGTATCTCCATACAAATTTTGAATTTTTTTTGTTTTAGTTATGTAAAAAATGCTATTAGTAATTTGATAGGAATTGCATTAAATCTGTAGATTGCCTTGAGAAGTATAGTCATTTTGACAATATTGATTCTCCCAATCCAGGAACATGGTACATCTTTCCATCTGTTTATGTTTTCTTCTATTTTCTTCATCAGTATCTTGTAGTTTTCTTTGTCTCCTGAGGTAGGTTTATTCCTATCTTCATTTTCTTGTTTTTGATGTGATGGTAAATGGAGTTACTTCTTGAATTTCTCTTTCTGATTGCCATTACTGTATAGGAATGCAACAGGTTTTGATATGTCAATTTTGTGACCTGCAGCTTTACCCAGTTCACTGATGAGCTCTGGTAGGTTTCTGGTGACATCCTTAGGATCTTCTACGTATAGTAACTGGAGAAGGCAACAGCACCCACTCCAGTGCTCTTGCCTGGAAAATCCCATGGGCGGAGGAGCCTGGTGGGCTGCAGTCCATGGGGTCGCACAGAGTCAGACACGACTGAAGCGACTTAGCAGCAGCAGCAGCAGCATGTATAGTATCATGAGTGCTGGAGAGGGTATGGAGAGAAGGGAACCCTCCTACACTGTTGATGGGAATGTAAATTGGTACAGCCACTGTGGAGAACAGTAGGGGGCTCCTTAAAAGACTGAAAATAGAGCTACCATGTGACCCTGCAACTTCACTCCTGGGCATATATCCGGAGACAAGCACGATCCAAAAGCACGCATCACCCAGTGTCCCCTGCAGCACTGTTTACAGCAGCCAAGCCACGGAAGCACCTAAATATCAGCTGACAAAGGCATGGCAGAGAAGGTGTGGGATGCGTGCACAGTGGAATATTGCTCAGCTGCTAAAAAGAACGAACTCTTGCCGTTTGCTGCAACCTGGATGGACCTAGAGAGGGTCACCCTGGGTGAAGTGAGCCAGAGAGGGAGAGACATAGCATGACACCCCTCATGTGTGGAGTCTAAAAAGAAACGACACAGATGAACTTACTTACAAAACAGAAGGAGACTCAGACTTAGAAAAGGAACTTATGGTCGCTGGAGTGGAAGGAATAGCTAGAGACGTTGGGGAGGGCATATACACGCTGCTATATTCAAAGTGGATAACGAACAGGGATCTGTTGTATAGCACACAGAACTCTACTCAAGGTCATGTGCCAGCCAGGATGGGAGGGCGGTTTGGGGCAGAATGGATACATGTATATTCACTTCACAGTTCAACTGTAACTACCGTAACAATGTTAATCGGCTATACCTGAACAAAAAATAAATAGTTTAAAGTCCAAAAAAAAGAAATCAAGGGCCCCACAGGTGGGCCTCATGACCACTCCCCTCAGAAAAGGAACTACGTGTCTGTGAAGGGGCTCGGTGGGGCGTTGCCGAGCAGCAGGCAGGCCGAGCTAGTGTAGGACAGGGGGTGGTGACTAAGGAAGCAGGAGACGCGACCGGGCTGCTCAGAGACAACCCGGGGTCACCCCCCATCAGGGTGATCACTGGGACTGCCCTGCTTAGTCTTCCGTGGCAGACGGCTGCCTTCCTGTGGCATTCCCAACCCCCAGCACGGCCCACCGTAATCCACTCTACTGGGTCCCCATCCACCTCTCAGCCCCTCCGCCTGCTCCCCTGGCAGCAACAGGACCACTGAGCTGTGCACCCCACTCACACACGTCCCAGACTCAAGGTTTTAACCCTCTGCTGGCTCTTGTGCCTAAAAAACCCTTCCCCAACCTAATCCTCCAACATGCTGGCCCTATGGAAGAAGAGTTCAAGAAACAGAACCTATTGTTCTGGGCCTGGAAGTCTCAGCTCAGAAACTCCTCCCTCCCCATGGCCTTCTCTGTTTCCTCTGCTGTGCTCCCCCGGCACCCCAATCCCCTGCCATTGATACCATATCTCAATCACCATTTAATCCACCGCAACCAGCTCCACGCCTAGTAGTTCCTAGCAGGGGCACAAGGAAAGTGTGTTGATGATAAGCGCTGGCTGGGCTCTGGGATGAGTAAGCAGATCAGGCCTCTCCCTCAGGGGGAGTCCCATGAAGTCCAGTGGATAGACATGGCAACCAAATAAAAATGCTAATTAATTAATGGCCTGCCTGGCTCCTCTGTCCATGGAATTCTCCTGGCAAGAATACTGCAGTGGACAGCCATTCCCTTCTCCAGGAGATCTTCCCAACCCAGGGATCAAACCTGGGTCTCCTTCACTGCAGGCAGATTCTTCACCACCTGAGCGGCCACGGAGGCCCCAGTTAATACTTGTAAGCAAAGGCAAAGCTGATGGAGAACAGATTCTGGGAACCATGGGAATGGGCATCAGGGAAACTGTATCTAGTCTTGGGGGTCTTGAGGGTGTCTCTGAGGATGTGACTTTTGAGCTTGCAGCAGATAAGAAGAGATGAAAGAGGAGGGGGTGGCAGAGACGGGAGCAGCACTGCCAAGGCCGAGGAGGAAGGGGGCCTTCCAGAAGCTTACGGAAGGTCAGTGCGGCTGGGACACAGAGAGCAAAGGGAGCGAGTCAGGAGTGGGGGCTGAGCACTGAGCGCAGACCCTAGGGCCCTGGGACCTTGACAGCCACGTCGGCTCTTGGGTCTTGATTCTGAGTTCTAACCTTGATGGGTGTGGCTTTCAGGCAGGTCTATCCCTCCATGGGAGCTGGTGCTGCTTCCAGTGCTGACCTGGGGAGGCATTCATGCCAGATTTGGGGGCAGTGTGGGGTGGAGAGGTTGCCAGATTTATGCCGGAGGAGGCCACTATAGCAGCTGAAGGAATGAAGAAAAGATCCAGACCAGGGGAAGGGGCTGGTGAGAGCTACTGGGACCCAGACAAGCAAGTTAAAGTTTGGAGGAGACAGCCTCAGCTAGAAACCAGCTGAATCAGGAAGTCCAGGAACAAGGGCTGAAGTCACATGGCATGGAGGTTGGAGGGGGGCGGCAGGAGGCAGCAAAAGGGATGGCATGGCTCACCCCTCCTTCCAAGACACACAGAAGCCAGCATTTGTTCACAAGGCATCCAGCTGAGGACAGCCTGGCAGTCCACAGCCTGGGAGCCTTGGGCCTTCTTAGCCAGCCTGAGATGCCTGAGTGGGGCTGGGGGGCTGGGGACTGGGCCTCATCAGAAGCAGCAAGCCCAGCCACCAAGATGGGGCCCAGCAAGCTTTGTCCCACCATGCTGTGCTAAGTCGATTCAGTCGTGTTTGACTCTGTGTGACCCTATGGACTGTCGCCCACCAGACTCTTCTGTCCATAGGATTCTCCAGGCAAGAACACTAGAAGGGTTGCCATTTCCTGCTCCAGGGGATCTTCCTGATCCTGGGGATCGAACCTGCATCTCTTGCGTCTCCTGCTTTGGCTGCTGCTGCTAAGTCGCTTCAGTCGTGTCCGACTCTGTGCGACCCCCATAGACGGCAGCCCACCAGGCTCCCCCGTCCCTGGGGTTCTCCAGGCAAGAGCACTGGAGTGGGGCGCCATCACCTTCTCCCGCATTGGCAGGCAGGTGCTCTAACACTAGTGTTCCAGGCTCAAATCTGAGACCCTGCCCACTTTAACCAACATGGCTTTCATCTCTTTTTTGAACCTTAGACATTTTCTTGTTTGCTTTCGGTTTGGACATAAAAGGATACCAACACTGAATTAGGAAAACCACAGCGGCTTCCACAACCTACTAAAACAGTCAACAAAAGAGGGAAAGGAGCCCACATGGGGAAGACACGACTCCCCACACGGGCTCAACTCCCCACGTGGGCTGGGGGTGTTGAGTGCAACGTGTCCAAGATGACTAACTCTGAGCTTACTCAGAGCTCATTCTGGGCCAGCCCTATTCCAAGTAATTTTAGTAGACTGGTTTGTTCATCTTGCCAACAACTCTTCTTATTAATGGTCTGTGGATAAGGAACTTGAGGAAGAGAAAGGTTACGTGACTTTCCCAAGGTCACTCGGCTTCTAAAGGAAGGACAAATTGGAGTCCACAGTCTCTGCTCTGACCACGTCACACTCAGCATCTCAGTGTGCCTTCAAGATGCTAAGAGACGTGCCAATTTGGTCTTTGAGAGCACTCAGGTTTGATGGGACAAGATCTGACTTGAGTGGTTCTTCCATGCAGTTTCAATATACTCATTTAGCACTCACTGTAGG
This sequence comes from Madoqua kirkii, assembly GCA_006408675.1. Taxonomy (NCBI): domain Eukaryota; kingdom Metazoa; phylum Chordata; class Mammalia; order Artiodactyla; family Bovidae; genus Madoqua; species Madoqua kirkii. The sequence goes on from SJYC01098661.1 coordinate 21,661, forward strand.
AGCGAATCTGGAGAAGAACCAGGGAAGAGTGCTTACGTGGAGGGACCAGCCTATGCAAAGGCCAAGAGAGGGTAGCAGGTCCTTTAAGAAAGTGCAGGAGCTCGGGGTGGCTGGAGTGATACAGGGATGCTCAGAGCCAGCCTTGCCTGGGCACAGCACCTTCTATCACTCTTTCCCTGCAAACTGCATCTATCCCTGCTTCCATCTCTTTTTTCCCAGCTGCATCCCCATCATCACTCATATTATCATGATAGGAGCTAACATCCATTGCTTGCTGAGGACATGCCATTTAAGCTCTTTGCAAGATGATCGCATTAAATCCTCTCCACAACCCTTAGGGGTGAGGACTACGGCCACCTCTATGTCACAGGAGAGGGAACTAATGTGCAGAGTTAAGTAAGTCGCCCAAAGCCAAATGGCCAATCGGTCGAGGAGGCAGGATCCACAGCAGTCTCCCCCACCCTCCCGTCTTCACTGGCTGCGCCCTGCTCTAGAAGCACCTTTCCTTCATCCTCACATCCCCATCACTCTGTGCACCTGTCTGCCACACTCTCATCCCTTCCTCTAGTTTGCTCTGCCCCTTCTCAGTCCTGCTCAGGTTCCCCTGCTCATGCCCTGCACCTCCTGCCAGGCCCTGCAGGTCAGACACTTTGCCTGGCAAGAACCATGCATCTCCCAGCCCCCTGGCTCCCTGCCTTGCTGGGTCTGATGCAGGGTAGAGGAAGAGGCAGTTGGCGGTGCAGAGAGCCAGAAGACCTATTGTGTTTTCTTCCTAACAGGTTTCCTAGGCATCTTTGAATTAATGGGACAGAGAGAAAGGAGGCATTTCGGCTACTACTTAAAGCAGCAGTCAAGCCAGGCCAGGGACTGGCTGAGAAACAGCTCTGCCCCTTTCTCTCCCCCACCGTGGGTACCTGTATCCAAGGGAACTGCAGCCTCGGTGCTTTCCGAGCCTCACTTCCAACCTGGCTGGCAGAGACACTGGGGAAGCCAATCCGAGAGAGGAGCCTCCTGGTAACGAGGGTCCCTTTCTGGCTTTGCGCAGAGCTGCCAGCCCGCAGAGCCCCGGTATGCTTCAGGAGAGGAGAGAGGCAGCAGGAGGGAGCCATTTCGTTGGCTTCCCTGAAAAAGCCTGTGTGTGTTTCGTGTGTGTGTGTGTGTGTGTGTGTGTGTGTGTGTGTGTGTGTACTTTCCCCTGGTGGCTCAGAGGTTAAAGCGTCTGCCTACAATGCAGGAGACCTGGGTTCCATCCCTGGGTTGGGAAGACGCCCTGGAGAAGGAAATGGCAACCCACTCCAGTACTCTTGCCTGGAGAATCCCATGGATGGAAGAGCCTGGTGGGCTACAGTACACGGGGTCACAAAGAGTCGGACACGACTGAGCAACTTCACTTGTCACTTGTGTCTGGCAGTGGGTGTGTCTGGGTGTCTCAGACTCTGATGCAGGGATCCAAAGTAAGGGCTCTGGAGCTCACCTGCCTCAGTCCAAAGCCCAGCCCTGTTACTTACAGCTGTGTGACCTTAAGCAAGTTCCATAGACTCTCTGAGCTTTCAATGAGAGCATTTTGCTAGGGTTTTACCAGTTGAGTACTATAATTATTTTTTCAGTAGTCATGTATGGATGTGAGAGTTGGACCATAAATAAGGGTGAGAGCCAAAGAATTGATGCTTTTGAATTGTGGTGTCAGAGAAGACTCTTGAGAGTCCCTTGGACTGCAAGGAGATCAAACCAGTCAGTCTTAAAGGAAATCAGTCCTAAATATTCATTGGAAGGACTGATGCTGAAACTGAACCTCCAATATTTTGGCCACCTGATGCAAAGAGCTAACTCATTAGAAAAGACCCTGATGCTAGGAAAAATTGAAGGCAAGAGGAGAAGGGGACAACAGAGGATGAGATGATTGGATGGCATCACCAACTCGATGGATTTGAGTTTGAGTAAACTCCAGGGGGTGGTGAAGGACAGGGATGCCTGGTGAGCTGCAGTCCATGGGGTCACAAAGAGTCAGACATGACTGAGTGACTGAATAACAACAAAGTATAATTATTTAGGGTCTCTTACTGGGCTTATGTGCCCAAATCTGGGCTCTGTACCGGATTCATAGATCTGTGGGATTCTTGCAAGCAACTCAGTGGCTAGAACCTGTGGGCTGGGGCCAGGAGAGCTTTCACAGCAGACTCTTTCCAGGCTGAGGTCATGGGCATTGATGGCCAGACTCTTTCTTGGGAAGGCTCGGCTGGTTCTAGGATGAATACGCAGGGAGCTCCGAGAGAAATCAGTCCCCAGTTCAGACTATCACAGCTGGCATTGTCCTCAGGGATCACCCAGGAGTCCAAATCCCTCTCTTAATGATGGGAAACTGAGGCACGGGGTCCTGGGTTCCTTCCTTGTTGTGTCTGAAGAAGGGTGAAGGGTGGTCAGTGCAGAGAGTCATGGACCTATTTTGTTCTTTCCCAGCAGACTTCCCACCAGGCCAGGTCTTCAGTGAAGCAATGGCTGAGTCAGGGTGGGGATCAAGGGCTTCTGCCTCCTGGAAGAAAGACGCAAGCATCTTCCCCACTAACGAGAAGGGGACAACTTCTGCCAGAGCCAGGTATACCCCAGGCATTCCATACGTAGCTATATAGGTTTTGCCCCAACTTCATGGAATTCTCTGTTCCCTCTCAGCCACCACGTCAGTCCCTCCATCCATCCCTGTACCCATCTCAGCGTTAAGAGCACCTACTGTGTGCTGGATGGTGACACAGTCATGTTCTCTTGAGAGGCTTACGGGCAGCAGGGGAGATGGGCATGAATTAGAGCAGCTCACAGGTCTATGCAGATGAAGGAAGGGCAATTACGATTCTCACTGTGGTGGAAGAAGAGGGCAAGATGCAGGAGGAGAGCCCAATCTTGTCCTTCTGATAAAGTGACGCTGGAACTCGGATCTGAAGGATGGGCTGGGCACCTCCAGGGGAGGGACCAGCACCTGCCGAGTGACTGAGAGTGGGTGGCTTGCCTGGGGCACAGGAAAGGTGGGAAGAAAGAAGCCACCCAGGTGATCAGATGTGCACTGGACTTGTCTGTGTCCTCACAAGGGACGCCTGTGGGGTCTCAGCCCACTCTGCATGGAGGGAGGAGGATGTGTGTGTGTGTGTGTGCACGTGTGTGTGCGCACGTGTGTGTGTGTGTGGGCTGGCTACTGGCGGAAGGACTCTGTGGCTGGTGCGGGGGAGCAGCCCGCCCCCGACACACACTTGCAGGCGCGCCTGTCCACTTGCGGTCTGTCCCCAGTCACCTGCAGCCTCCCGCCCGTCTGTCTGCAGCCCTTGCTCCCAGGTGTTTGCACTTCAACACCCCAGCTGTTTGCAGTCGCTACCCGCTTATTTGCAGACCGTATCCTCAGGGGTGTGCAATTACCACTCCAGCTATTCACAGCTAGCACCCTCAGACAGCTGCAGTCACTGCCCCAGCTGTTCAGTCACCTTCCCAGCTGTTTGCAGCTGCCACCCACAACTCTTGGCTAGTAATTCCTCTCCAGCTGTTCACAGCCAACACCCCAGGGATCTGCAATTTCCACACCCTGTGCTGCCCCCCCACCCCCGGCTTTGGGCATCAGGTAAGGCTTGCTCAAGATGAGTTCTAACAACAGCAGTTACTATCAGCTAACAATTGAGCGCCTGTTTTACGGGAGGGAGAGTACCATGTGCTTTTACATGCTTTCTCCAGTCTGATCTCACAGCAACCCTGTCATCCACTCATGGAATATTTCTGAATATTTCTGGCATGTCTGCTAAACAGTGGGCACTGCCAGGTGCTAGGTGCAACTGAAGAGCAGAACTAGCAAGGATGCTGTCTTCCAGGAGCTTTAGGTCTCATGAAGGTGTTAATAAAGTAATAACACTCATAAGTGTGTGATCAAAAAGTGAGACGGCTCCAATGGGAAGCAGAGGTATTTGAGCTGAACAGGTGATCTGAAGAAGATCTCTGGGAGATGAATCTTGAGCTGGGAGCTGAAGAATAGGTGTGATTAGATGAGATGCAGTTGGGGTAGTGGCGGGGTGAGGGGCGACGCATGCAGATGCCCAGGAGCAGGGCTGGCAGATGGGCAGGTGGCGGGAGCACAGGCAGTGAGGGGCCGCGTGAGGCTGATGGGAGCCCCGTTGCAGTGACCTGGAGTGAGACTGGCCGTGAACTGGTTGCTCTTGGTAACGAATGACGTGTAGGGCTCAAGACTGAAAGAAGCAATAGTCCAGGTGAGAGACGAGGCAACCTTGGACAAGGAGGCAGCAGGGACTGGAGAGAGATTTTAGGAGGCGACAGGCAGGACTGGGTGATGGGGAGGGCAGAGGTCAAGAGACAGCTTCCAGGTTTCCTGTCTGGGCTACTGGATGCCCAGTGTTTTGCTCCTCTGTGCTGGGAGTAGGGAAGAGGACCGGGGCAGGGGAAGGGGCCACAGGAGAATGGGGGATGAGGAGCTTCATGCCGTTAAGAAGAGGCCTTGGCAACAGGGCTGCCCAGTGGCAGGCACCTATACCTGGGCTCCAAGTCAGACTCTATTCTATTCCAACCCCAGACTTCCTGCCTGTAGCTATTTATCCTGAGCAGGTCCTCGAACCAGTCTTCCCACTGCTTCCATCAGTGACATGCAGGGAGGGAGTGAGGAGAGATTATCCCGAAGCCTACTCATCTGTGGATGCTTCAGTTGCTGCCATTTACACCCCAGACTCTAGCTTGGTGCATGGCGTGTAGTAGGAACTCACCAATTTCCTGCTGAATAACTGAATGAATGACAGGGCAATGAGGTGGGTCCTGGGGTGAGTTGTATTAGGAGACCTGCCGGTGGGTGGGGAAAGGATATCACTGGAAGAAGGACTAGCCGGTGCACAGGCAGAGACACACAGAAGGGCATGGTGAACTCAGAGCGGGAGATAGAAAGTTTTCTAGGTGGAGCCTAAGACACCTGGGGAACAGGCAGACTCAGGCTGGGGAAGCAGGCAAGTCCTAGGGAAGTCCTGCAGAGGCATCTGAACTGATCGTGAGAGTTCCAGGGAGCCCCAGAGGACTCAGAGCAGGGAGTGGCAGGGCTGGGAGCCCGAGGAAAGATGCACTAAAGCAGGAGAGAGGGGGTGAGGGCTCACTAGGAGTCTTCTACAACCACCCAGGGCTTCGAAATATTCATTAGAGTTTCTGTGCACTTCTGTTGCTGTTCAGTTGCCAAGTTGTGTCCAGCTCTTCATGACCCCATGAAGGGTAGCCCACCAGGCTTCCCTGCCCCTCACCATCGTTCAGGGCTTCACCTTCCAGGATGTGGATAATCCAGTTTGTCTGATCACCTGTCTCTCCCCTCCCACCTCCGCTGGGACATCATCTCTCTCCTTAGGAGCACTTTTCCCTGTGGGAGGATCGGAACAGAACAGGAAGAGCAGGAAAGAACCTTGGGGAGTGGGTTATGGAGAATGGGATTCAGAAGAGTCTGTGGATCTGGTCCGAGACCACAGCTGCTCCTCTTGGGGACAGGCTTGGTGCCCAGAGTGTCCACTGTCAGTCCTTTCTCTGCCACTGAAGACGTCTCCATGGTCAAAGCCAAAGGGGAGAATATGCGAAGCTGTGGGTCGTGGGTGAGTTTTTCCCCAGGCTGAGCTTGAAGAGGCTGTCACCCATTCCCCAGGGGTCAGGGACCTCAAGGGAGGAAAGAAAAGAGTTTCAAAGGAAAGCTTGCTTCTCTGTACTTGCTCACCCACCAGCCTGCCTTCCTGATGCAACTAGCGGAATGTGAACAGCACCATCTCCGGGAGCAGAGGGCCTGCACCATGGCGGGGATGCTCTGAAACACCTAGACTGCTTGGGCCTTGCCCTGCTTCTGAATTAAATCTCATGAAGGCAGGCCTTTCGCAAAGGCAGTCTCATGAGCCTGCCTTTCACAGGCTCCTCCGGTTAGTGGTGCGTGCTAAGGCAGTGCTTCTAATAGCAGAGAGCTCGCCTATGGGTTTTCTAAAGCACAGGTTCTGATCTGCTTGGTCTGGGGTGGTGCCTGAGATTCTGCATTTTAACAAGCTCCCAGGTGAGGTCCATGCACCACACTCTGAGTATCAAGGCTGAAGCTTCTGATTTCCCAGCTTTTGTCTTTTCAGGGAACAAACCCCGTTCAAAGAAAACCTTGCACGGAATTTCAATATATGAAACAGATGACATTAATATGAAAGTACCATACACATACAAATGTGTGAAGCTTGCTTATTACAAAAGCTGTCAGTGAAAACAAGGCAGTTTGGATGAAGACAGAAGTCTGCTGTTGAAGATTTCAACTGCTGTTTTACACAGAGCTCATGATCCATCATATTCGACCTAAGTATGTGCAGCAGTCCCAGAGCCACGGCATCGAGATTGCACCTGTGGGTGATCGAGGGGAGGCTGGCCTGGCACCCCCTTTCAGTGTGGGGACTCAAGGCTTCAGACTTTGCCTTCCCTCCCGTCTCTAGCCAGCCCGCCCCTCCCTGCCAAGTAGCCGCTGCTAAATATAGCCTGCAGTGGCCAGGCTTTCTCGGGGAGGTGTGATTGGAGGTAAGCTGCAAGAACCATCACGAGCACGCACAGGAGTCTGTGATGCCAGGCCCACTAATGAGTGGTTTGGCAGCTGGGGAGGACAGGAGGGACTGGGATGAGCCAGCCCCTGCGGCTGCCCGTCATCCTCTGGAGGAAGGCAGGCCGACACAGCCTCCTCTGCAGGCTTGGCAGCGGCGTGGGAGTGGCCCATCTGCTGGGAAGGCACGAGGCTGGCAGAGGGGGCATGTGGGAAAGATTAGGTTGGTGGAGCCGGAAGGGCCCCAGTGGGAAGCTGGGTGGTGCCACTTGCTTCCTGCATAGCTCTAGGCAAATTGCTTGACCTCTCTGGCTTTGGATAAAAAAGGGATATGTTAAGGGGTCCTCTGTACATTCAGGGCAGGAGGGATAAAGTGGGATAATGTTTGTGAAAGACTCTGCTCCCCATAGATCTTGGCCTCTTATGTTTCCCCAGGTGGAGGTCAAGGTTCTCAGGTCACCACCCAGCTCAGTCCTGCTGGCACAAACCCACGCATGCCCTCTTCTCGGCATCGATCCTCTGACCCTTAGGAGAGCACAGGGGTCTCAGTCCTCCTGCAGGCGGCCAGGCCACAGCAAGCAGCACATTGATGGAAGCACCGGACAGGACCGGTCTGCTTTCTCCAGAGCTCTGTAGCCCTGGCCCAACCCCTGCTCATTACCTAACACCTTGGTTGGAGATGCCCCATTACTTTGTCTTATCACCAGGAAGCTCCTTGAGGGCAGAGGTGGCACCTTATTCTCCCTGGCGCCACCCAAGTCTAGCCCCAGGCCAAGCCTACAGCTGGCATCAGTGAGGATTTATAAGCTGGCAGTAACTGGTTCCTTCCCTCTGTATGTGTGGATGGCTACTAACCCCTCCCTTTATATGGCTAATGCACAGGGCCGCAAGGCCCACACCGTGAGCAATACTGTCTTCACTCTGCCCTCCCAACTCACAAGCTTCCTTGTCTTCAAAATACTGCGGAAGGCTTGCCCTCAGCAGGATGTCTCCCTTCCCTGGAGAGGCAGGGGCGAGGGAAGGGAGAGCTACCAGGACCTCCCATGGCGCCGCACGGAGTTCTCCCAGCAACCCTGGGAGGGCTGCACCACAGTCATACCCACTTTACAGTTGAGGAAACAGACTCAGAGAGGTCAGGCTTCCTGTGATAGCGCCGGTAAGGGCTGGCTGTCTTCCTGTTCCCCACTGGGCCGTGACTCAGCCGGCTCCTTAACCCCGCTCTTGTCAGAACCCTTGGCCTCTATTTGTGCTTTATTTGCTAATAGCTCCAAGTCCTTCCAAGTCTGCTCTCTGGCTGCAGCCCCAGGCTGCCACACTCTCTCAGTCAGGGCCCTGACAAGCTCTCTTCTCCAAATGGGCACCCGGAGCAGAATGCCAGCCCCTGGGCATGGAGAACAGACTTTCTGCAGCACTGACACAGAGGCTCTTCCATCCCTCCATCCTGAGGCTGAGGGAGGGGCACAGCATCTGACTTGAACATCGCACCAGCTACAAGAGGAACATCATGCCCTGAAGTGTTAAACGTGGGCAGTGTGTGCACAGGTCCCTACTTAGTGGGCTGGGCCGCCAGAACTAAGGCTGCCTAGAGAAGGGGTGCTCCTGGGAACTGGAGTGGCCAGGGCAGGCTTCCTGGGAGACAGGGGGGATCTGGATTCTAAAGAGCAAGGGCAACTGAAGGAGGCAGGAAAGACAGGCCTACTCATGCGAGCAGAAGGCCTGCAGACTGGTCTGCTGGGTGGGCTGGCTCCAGGCTGTGGGCGGGGAGAAGCTGGTGGCCCAGTGGGGCTGAGGGCTCAGCCAGGTGTCAGAAATCCTCTGCCCAGATTGTCGCACTCCTGTTCAGTCATATCTGACTCTTTGTGACCCTGTGGACTGTAGCCCACCAGGTTCCTCTGTCGATGGGATTCTACAGGCAAGAATACTGGAGTGGTTAGCCAATCGCTTCTCTGGGGATCTTCCTGACCCAGGGATCAAACCCACATCACCGGTGTCTCCTGCACTGGCAGGCAGATTCTTTACCACTGAGCCAACTGGGAAGAACCCCTCTGCCCAGAGGGGCTGAGTTAAAAGTCAAGAGATGCCCAGGCCTTGGTCCATCATGGGAGTTAGGATTGCATGGTAGATCCTAGGGCCATGCAGGCCTGATTTCATATCCTGGTTCTTTCACTTCCTGATTCTATGACCTTGGGCATGAACTTGTCAGACCCTGGATCCCCCTATCTGCAACACAGAGAATGATAAGTCCTATTTAATAGGTGTCTTGTGAGAATTAAAGGCATTAATTAAAGGGCATTGTGGAGAAGGAAAAGGCAACCCACTCCAGTATTCTTGCCTGGAGAATCCCATGGACAGAGGAGCCTGTCAGGCTATAGTCCATGGGGTCACAAAGAGTTGGACTCGACTGAAGCAACTTAGCATTAGAGATACCAAGGCAACATTTCATGCAGAGATTCAAAGAATAGCAAGGAGAGATAAGAAAGCCTTCCTCAGTGATCAGTGCAAAGAGACAGAGGAAAAGAATAGAATGGGAAAGACTAGAGATCTCTTCAAGAAAATTAGAGATACCAAGGGAAAATTTCATGCGAAGATGGGCTCAATAAAAGACAGAAATGGTATGGATCTAACAGAAGCAGAAGATATTAAGAAGAGGTGGCAAGAATACACAGAAGAACTATCAAAAAAAGATCTTCATGACCCAGATAATCATGATGGTGTGATCAATCACCTAGAGCTAGACATCCTGGAATGTGAAGTCAAATGGGCCTTAGGAAGCATCACTACAAATAAAGCTAGTGGAGGTGATGGAATTCCAGTGGAGCTATTTCAAATCCTGAAAGATGATGCTATGAATGTGCTGCACTCAGTATGTCAGCAAATTTGGAAAACTCAGCAGTGGCCACAGGACTGGAAAAGGTCAGTTTTCATTCCAATCCCTAAGAAAGGCAATGCCAAAGAATGCTCAAACTACTGCACAATTGCACACATCTCACATACTAGTAAAGTAATGCTCAAAATTCTCCAAGCCAGGCTTCAGCAATACATGAACTGTGAACTGCCTGATGTTCAAGCTGGTTTTAGAAGAGGCCGAGGAACCAGAGATCAAATTGCCAACATCCGCTGGATCATTCAAAAAAGCAAGAGAGTTCCAGAAAAACATCTATTTCTGCTTTATTGAGTATGCCAAAGCCTTTGACTGTGTGGATCACAATAAACTAGAAAATTCTGAAAGAGATGGGAATACCAGACCACCTGACTTGCCTCTTGAGAAATCTGTATGCAGGTCAGGAAGCAACAGTTAGAACTGGACATGGAACAACAGACTGGCTCCAAATAGGAAAAGGAGTACGTCAAGGCTGTATACTGTCACTCTGCTTATTTAACTTGTATGCAGAGTACTTAAAGCTCAACATTCAGAAAACGAAGATCATGGCACCTGGCCTCATCACTTCATGGGAAATAGATGGGGAAACAGTGGAAACAGTGTCAGACTTTATTTTGGGGGGCTCAAAAATCACTGCAGATGGTGACTGCAGCCATGAAGTTAAAAGGCACTTACTCCTTGGAAGAAAAGTTATGACCAACCTAGATAGTATATTCAAAAGCAGAGACATTACTTTGCTGACGAAGGTCTGTCTAGTCAAGGCTATGGTTTTTCCTGTGGTCATGTATGGATGTGAGAGTTGGACTATAAAGAAAGCTGAGTGAAGAAGAACTGATGCTTTTGAACTGTGGTGTTGGAAAAGACTCTTGAGAGTCCCTTGCACTGCAAGGAGATCCATCAGTCCATCCTAAAGGAAATCAGTCCTGAATATTCAGTGGAAGGACTGACTCTGAAAATGAAACACCAATACTTGGGCCACTTGATGTGAAGAACTGACTCATTTGAAAAGACCCTAATGCTGGGAAAGATTGAAGGTGGGAGGACAAGGGGAAAACAAAGGATGAGATGGTTGGATGGCATCACAGACTTGATAAACATGAGTCTGAGCAAGTTTCAGGAGCTGGTGATGGATAAGGAAGCCTGGTGTGCTGCAGTCCATGGGGTCACAAAGAATCAGACACGACTGCGTGACTGAACTGAACTGAAATACTCCGCTATGTACATTTATTATTACTATTCTTTTGTAGACAAGAAGCAGAGGTGTAGAGAGGGGAAGGGAGTTGGTAGTGTTTGGAAAGGCTGAGGAATGAGCAAAAGGAGCTGAGTGTCAGAACCAGATGTGTTAACCTCTATACATTTAGTAATGTGCTGGATGCTGAGGATGACACAGGGTATGTAACTATATAGATTCCTCCTGGAATGATCTCATCCGCCTCTGGCATCAACCATGATTTCCATGTGGATGGCTCGAAAGAGTTGACTTCCAGCCCAGACCTCCTTCTTGAGTGTTAGACCTTCAAGTGCAGTGACATTCTAGGCATTTCTACCAGATGTGCCTTACTCCCAGCAGCCCTGAAACGAGCTTCTCTAAATGAGTTCCTCCTCACCCCAGCTGCCCATTCCAAACCCAATCTTCCTCCTGTGTTGCCTAACCAATCTCTGGTACCATCAGCCCCCTCCATTCAAGTGAGAAACGTGGAGTCTTTCTCCCCTCCTCCCCACCTCCACTGCTTTAGTTCATACCTGCAGCCTGGCCCACCTGGCCTACGGCAACACCTCCCAGGCTCAGCCCTACTCACCCCCATTCCCTCCACCTCCCTAAACCCCAAATCTGAGAGCCGCACAGCAGCAAGAGCAGTCAGCCATTTCATGGAGCTCCCCTGCCTCCCGGGGACAGACCCAACGTCTGCACATTGAAGACTCTTGTTCAGCTGGCTCTTGCTGAAGCCATGACTTGGACCCCTTCTCCAGCCTTCTCTCCTTTATCCATTCATCTCTGTCTCTCCAGCACCAAGCACAGTGACCAGCTCGCTTAGTGTGCTCAGACATGGCCTTTGGTTACAGAAATGCATGAAGGAGTACAAGCTGCTAAGGTCATTCCCAGCAGACTGGGCAGCAAAGTCACTGCTTTAAGATGCAGCTTTGCGAGAAGTGGCTGAGCGGGCACCAGCGGGGGAGTGGTGTTTGAAATGAGGCTTTTCTCTCCCTCACTCTTTTTAAATATCTATTTATTTGGCTGTGCCTGGTCTTAGTTGTGTCATGCAAACTCTTAGTTGATGGCACTTGGGATCTGTTTTTCCCAACCAAGCAACAAACCCAGGTCCCCTGCAACGGGAGCGTGCGTCTTGGCCACTGGACCACCAGGGAAGTCCTGAGGCTTCTCTCTTCAATGCCCATCTGCAGAGAGCCTAGGCCCTGCTCCTTCCACCCCTCACACTCCAGCATGTCCTGCTACTTTCTGTTCCTGGACCCTATTTTCTTTTTCTTTCTAGTACTTGGTTCACCATTATTATTGTTGGTTAGATTGTTGATTATCTGACTCCTTCCTCTAGACTAAGATTTCCATGAGATCAGGGTCTTTTCCCACCTTGTTTACCGCTGATGTTCAGCACTTAGAACAATGTAAGATATGTAACAGAAACGCAACAGATGTTTGTTGATTGAAAAAAAAGGTGAAAAATTAAAGGGCTGCCAAAGCCTTTGACTGTGTGGATCACAATAAACTGTGGAAAATTCTGAAAGAGATGAGAATACCAGACCACCTGACCTGCCTCTTGAGAAATCTGTATGCAGGTCAGGAAGCAACAGTTAGAACTGGACATGGAACAACAGACTGGCTCCAAATAGGAAAAGGCTGTATATTGTCACCCTGCTTACTTAACTTATATGCAGAGTACATCATGAGAAATGCTTGGCTGGAAGAAACACAAGCTGGAATCAAGATTGCTGGGAGAAATATCAATAACCTGAGATATGCAGATGACACCACCCTTATGGCAGAAAGTGAAGAGGAGCTAAAAAGCCTCTTGATGAAAGTGAAAGAGGAGAGTGAAAAAGTTGGCTTAAAGCTCAACATTCAGAAAACGAAGACCATGACATCCGGTCATCGCTTCATGGGAAATAGATGGGGAAACAGTGGGTATAGTGTCAGACTTTATTTTGGGGGGCTCCAAAATCACTACAGATGGTGACTGCAGCCATGAAATTAAAAAAATGCTTACTCCTTGGAAGAAAAGTTATGACCAACCTAAATAGCGTATTCAAAAGCAGAGACATTACTTTGCCGAGAAATGTCCGTCTAGTCAAGGCTATGGTTTCACATGTGGATGTGAAAGTGGGACTGTGAAGAAGGCTGAGCACCAAAGAACTGATGCTTTTGAACTGCGGTCTTGGAGAAGACTCTTGAGAGTCCCTTGGACTGCAAGGAGATCCAACCAGTCCATTCTGAAGGAGATCAACCCTGGGATTTCTTTGGAAGGAACGATGCTAAAGCTGAAACTCCAGTACTTTGGCCACCTCATGCAAGGAGCTGACTCACTGGAAAAGACTCTGATGTTGGGAGGGATTGGGGGCAGGAGGAGAAGGGGACGACCAAGGATGAGATGGCTGGATGGCATCACGGACTCGATGGACGTGAATCTGAGTGAGCTCCAGGAGTTGGTGATGGACAGGGAGGCCTGGAGTGCTGCGATTTATGGGGTCGTAAAGAGTCGGACATGACTGAGCAACTGAACTGAACTGAAGGATTTAATCTGGGCCTCCCAGCTAGCTCAGTGGGCAAAGAATCTACTTGCAGTGGAGGAGACACAGGTTCCATCCCTGGATCAGGAAGATTCCCTGGAGGAGAGCATGACAACCCACTCCAGTATTCTTGCCTTGAGAATCCCATGGACAGAGGAGCCTGGGGGGGGGCAGAGGGGGGCTACAGTCCATAGGGTTGTATGGAGTCAGACACAACTGAAACAACTGGAAATGCACATAGGGAATTAATTATGCTGAATCTTAATAAAGGAATGATTTAAAACAGTCTTCTCAACCAATGGTGCTAGAAAAAGTTATATATATATATATTACATATTATGTGTATTTATATATACACATACATATATTTTATATATATTATGAATATGTGCAAAAGTTTTATAACTCATTCATAAGACGAACAACTCAACAATTCAATCAAAACATGAGCAGAAGACAGAAGACTTGAACAGATGATATTCAAATGGGCAATAAACACGTGAGAGGATGTCTGCCATCACTGGCCACTGGGGAAGGGCAAATCAAAGCCTCAGTGAGATACACACTTATTAGAATGGTTCAAATTCACAGGCAGAGAATACCAAGTTTTATCAAGGATGTGTCCGCATGTGGCTGATGGGAATATAAAATAGTAAAACTGCTTTGGGAAATCATTGAGAAATTTTTTAATTTTTTGGTCACATGGCGGGACATGCAGCATCTTTGTTCCCTAACCAGGGGTGGAAACTGTACCCCCTACATGGGGAGTGCAGAGTCGTAACCGTTAGACTGCCAGGGAAGACCCTGAGCAATTTTTTAATGAAGCTAAACATACTCCTCCCATGTGACCTGGCAATTTCATTCCCAGGTATCTACCCAAGAGAAATGAAAACATGCAAAGACTTCTATACAGTGTTCATCCATAGTTATTTACGAAGGCTCAGAACTTGGAATAAACCAAATTTCCATGAACAGGTGAAAGGATAAACAAACTGTGGTATGATAACACAACTGAATATTATTTGGCAGTAAGAACGAGTATACTACCGTACAGGTAGCAGCAGGGATTAATTTCAAAATCACTACATTGAAAGAAACCAGACACAGAAGAGTATATACGTTGTATGACTACAGTGTCTCATTATATTACATGAAACTCCATTAAGACGAATCTAATCTGAAGCAGCAGCAGATCAGAAAACTGGGTTTGGAGAGGGAGGAGAATGACTGAAGAAGGGACAGAGAGGACCTTCTCCTGGTGATGGAAGCATTTGTGTCCTGACCATAGTGGTCAGTGAGGCAGATGTCCAAACTTGTCCACACTTGTCCAACTGTACACTGAAGATCAGTGCATTTCACTGTATGCTAATTACACCTCAGTAAAGGTAATTTGGGGCTTCTCAGATGGTGCTAGTGATAAAGAATCCACCTGCCAATGCAGGAGACATAAGAGATTCAGGTTCCATCCCTGGGTTGGAAAGATCCCCTGGAGGAGGAAACGGAAACCCACTCCAGTATTCTTGCCTGGGAAATCACATGGACAGAGGAGCCTAGTGGGCTACGGGCTGTGGGTTTATAAAGATTTGGACATGACTGAATGTCTGAGCACAAAGGTGGTTTCAAAAAAATGATAAAAAGTATATTTAAAAGAATGGAAAACATATAAAATTCAGAGGCCCAGAGATGCATACATGGGCTGTGAACTCACTCCCGGAAATGGAGTCAGAGTCAATTAAATACTTACTTAATTTGAATTAATGCAGATTCACTCCATTTAAGGTGATAAGAGTCTTGAAGTCACACATGACTCTCTCCCCATCAGTCCCCTCTGCATTATAACTGCTCCGGCCCCGGGACCTTCTCTTGTCCTGCACGGTGAGAGGCCATAAAAGGGGCTTGCACCCCCCAGTTCAGTGCACGTGGGAAAAGTCCTGGGCTCTTGTCTCGGAAACATCTGAGCAAAACCTCAGCTCTGCCACGTCATTTGATTTCTTTGTACCTTAAATTTCTAAATCTAAAAGTCGAAGGCATTTAAAGTGTCACCTTTTGCAAAATACTCTCTGACATAACTGTACCAATGTTTTCTTAGTTCAGGGTCCCAAGGCAATAGAAACAACAGAAAAAAAAATAAACAAACGGGACTTAATCAAACTTATAAGCTTTTGCACAGCAAAGGAAACCATAACCAAAATGAAAAGACAACCTATAGGATGGGAGAAAATATTTGCAAGTGATGCTACCAACAAGGGATTCATTTCCAAAATATACAAATAGCTCATGCAACAGTAATGAAAAATGCAGTCCAAAAATGGGCAGAAGACCTAAACAGACATTTCTCCAAAGAAAACATACAGACGACCAATAGGCAGATGAAATAGGCTCCACACAGAGAAATTGGAGAAATGCAAATCAAAACTACTAACCACCTCACACTGATCAGAATGGCCATCATTAAAAAGTTTACAAATAACAAATGCTGGAGAGAGTGTGGAGAAAGGGAACCCTTCTACATTGTTGGTAGGAAGGTAAATAGGTGCAGCCACTATGCAAAATAATATTGAGGTTCCCCAAAAAACTAAAAATACAGTTGCAATATGATCCAGCAACACCAGTCATAGGCATATGTCCAGAGAAAACTATCATTTGAAAAGATACATGCACCCTTATGTTCATAGCAGCATTGTTTATAATAGCCAAGATACAGATGCACCCTAAATGTCCATCCACAGATGAGTGGATAAAGAAGATGTGATATGGAGAATATTTAGTCAGTTCAGTTCAGTCGCTCACTCATGTCCGATTCTTTGCCACTCCATGAATTGAAGCACACCAGGATTCCCTGTCCAACACCAATTCCCAGAGCTTGCTCAAACTCATGTCCATCAAGTAGGTGATGCCATTCAACCATCTCATCCTCTGTCATTTCCTTCTCCTCCTGCCTTCAATCTTTGCCAGCATCAGGGTCTTTTTCTAATGAGTCAGTTCTTCCTATCAGGTGGCCAAAGTACTGGAGTTTCAGCTTCAGCATCAGTCCTTCCAATGAATATTCAGGACTGATTCCCTTTAGGATGGACTGGTTGAATCTCGTTGGCAGTTCAAGGGAGATGAATATTAATAAAGAATTATTACTCATCCATAAAAGAATGAAATAATGCCATCTGCAGCTACAAGGATGGACCTAGTGATTATCATACTAAGCGAAGTAAGTCAGAAAGGGAAAGACAAATACCATATGATATCACTTAGATGTGGAATCTAATATATAACATAGATGAACTCTCCTATGAAACAAACTCACAGACATAGAAAACAAAGAGTGGTATTTGCCAAGGGGTAGAGGGGTAGGGGAGGGATGGATTAGGATTCGGGACTAGTAAACCATTGCATATAGAATGGATAGAAACAAGGTCCTACTGTTGAGCACAGGGAACTATATTCAGTACCTTGTAATGAAATATAATGGAAAGATGCCACCCATTGCTTGAGCCTGGGGGGTAGAGAAGAGATCCTGAGCCTCTTCAGGTGCCTGACCTTACTCACCTCTTCCAGGTGAGGTTTGCCACAGAAAACACATGTCCCAGGTAAGTGCGATTTGAGATCAAAAGTGAAAGGACTTATGGTATAAGCAAATATTTCATGGGGCATTACAAATACTAGGATATCACATGGGATGGGACACGTAAAAAAACACGCTGTGTATCTGAAATTCATATTTCCCACAAATTATTTTTATTTGTAAACTCTGGCGGCCCTATTCCAGGTGGCACTGGTATACTAACCTCGAGCCTATTGGGCTCTAGCAGGTCCCAAGCCAACAGGAGCTGTGGGTTGGTAAATCTTTGAAATTCTTCCATTAGAATTTAGAAGGGAGATGGAGGAGGTGGATTATACCTGAGCAGGGGCCACCAGCATGGGTCTCCCTGCCTCACCCAGTTCTGCAACTCGTTAACACTGTGTGTTCAACTTTACAAATCTCCCCAAACGGGGGCCAGGAGGACACAGCCTTGCCATCTGCAGAGGGGTTCTGGATCTGGTGGAATGAATGCTGGGAATCCAAACAGGTCTGGGTAAGTCACTTAAAATGTCTTTCTCTGACTCAATTTCTTCATCCCTAAAATGGGCTTTGGGAATTCCCTGGTGGTCCAGTGGTTAGCTCTCCATGCTCTCCCTGTTGAGGACCTAGGTTCAAGCCCTTGTTGGGGAACTAAAACCTCATAAGCTGCATGACACTGTCAAAAAAATATATAAAAGTAGAAATCTAAAAAATAAAAAAAATGGGACTAAAAAAAGTTAAAATACAAGTTATAGAAAAGTAGCAGAAACAAGTCACAATGTGCATAAAGGACAAAATAGTTTTGCCCAGAATATATCAAGAGCTCCACAAGATAAGAAAAAAGCAAATGTCCCAACATGAAAAAAAAAAATGGGCAGGAGATACAAGTAGGTAATTTACTGGGGAAAAAGTACAAATGGAGGATAAGCATATGAAAAGAGGCACCTGATTAATAACCAGGAAAATGCAAATCAAAACTACAATGAGATAGCACTATTTGACAATCAGATGGGCAGAAATGAAAAAGCCTGATAAAATCTAGCATGGGGAAAGGGTAGAGAAATCAGCTGAGGTCACTGGTGGGAATGTAAATTAGAATGGCTCTGGGGAAGACAATTAGAGATATAAAAGTGATAGGCTGCCTGCTCTGACCAGGCAATTCCACTTCTAGCTGCGCATCCAACAGACATTCTTACAAATGCACACAGATCCACATGGGCAACAGAGTTCCCTGCAGCATTGCTTCTCACGGACGTCGCTGCAGCAACTTCAACGTCCATCAGTAAAACAGATAACTCACGGCACAGGAATCCTTAGAATTACCACAAAGAATGAATATGAATATAGAAAGAGGTCTAAAGACATATGACATCTGAAAAAAATAGCAAAGTTGCAGCAGAGTACATTTTGTAATACCCCACTTACACAAAAAAGTACAACTGTATCTGTGTCTATGTATCTGCACCTGTGTGGATGTATAGATCTTCATCTAGGTATATGTACAATGGCAGAAGTGTTTAGAGAAGATGTAGAAGAGTGCAGATCAAACTGAGAAAATCGTCGAGAGGCAAATGGGGAGAGTTGGTAAAGGAGGAGACTTCTGCACTGTTTGAAAAATTTACAGCAAGATATTATATCCACATATTTACACGGATCATTTAAGAGCTTGGTTTGCAGAACTGGGCAGGGTTGTCTTTCCCTCCCTCTGTCCCGTATGTGGCTGACTTCTGCTTGCCTCCTGTCTCAGAAAACGCCTCACTATTGAGGGTGAAACACTGGCCTTGGGGCCTGCAGCCAATCTTGGCCACCTCTGTCCATTCTGCTTCTTCTGAGCCCTTCCCTAGCAGACACTCATGCGTCCTTAGCATCCCCACCACCACTTCTTCCCTCACTGCTTCTGCTTCGTCCAGCTGTCGCCTGGCTTGCTCCTCTTTCAGATCAGACCTCTGCAAGAGGACTCCCTCCCCTTGGCTCCCAGTTGCACAGGATCTAGTTCTTACTCCTGCCAAAGAAGGAAACACTGCTCTGAACATTTCCTGAAGTTGCCTTCTCTCGAGCTCCATGCTCCTGGAGCCTCTCAGCAGTGTTTAACATCATTCTTTGTCCTCAGTGGCCTCCTCCATTCACCACCGACAGCCTGGAAACCCAGCCCCTTCTCCCTAGTAAGTCCCATGGTCTCCTCACTGTCTGGTTCATAACCACCTCTCAACAGGCAACTGAATAACGAATGTCTTCTGCAAAGAAGGCTTTTGACAATAAAGGGAGGCAAGTCCCTGCTTCTAGGATGTGTAAATGAATGAAGGGAGATGCTGGAGGGCAGTACGTCAAGGAAGGCATCCTTAGAAGAAATTGGAGGAGAGATAGAAAGATGACTATATTGTGGGGGAAGCAGATGAAAAGGGAGTTAGATTGGAGAGACTGTTGGGAGGCAGAATAAGCATGATGTGTGGCCAACTAGATACAGTAGGTGGGCTTTGGGTTAAGAAAGTGAGGAGGTGAGGAGGAAGGAGGGATGAGTGATGGGAGGGTGTCACCAGGGAGCTGGGAATGCCTGCCTGCCCTGGCTGAGCCCCACGTCCCTCCAGCTGCGGGCTCAGCCATCCCCACCTCCCATCAGGCCAGTTCCCCTGGCCTCCAGCTCTAAGCCCCTGGGCTCTGCCTGTGTGTCCTCTCCATAGTTGTCATGGGCATGTGTTTATGAGTTCCTTGTTTAATTTCTGCTGTAAGATCCACCCAGAGAAGGACTGTACCTCTTTCTGTCTTTCATTATATCTCCAGAACCCAACCCAGAAACCAACCCACCAGGCTCCTCCATCCGTGGAATTTTCCAGGCAAGAGTACTGGGATGGGTTGGCATTTTCCTTCTCCAAGGGATCTTCAAACCCGGGTCTCCCACATTGCAGGCGATGCTTTACCATCTGAGCCAGCAGGGAAGCCCCCAATAGCCAACACACGGTAGATACTCCATAAAGAGTCAGTGAAAGAAATGAATTCAGTCAGCGGCTAGTTCACACTCCCTTTATCCTGCAACTTCCTCCTCAAACCACTCATGTCTCACACACAGATGCCACCAGGAATCTCACCTTATGGGCCCGATACCTCAAGCAGCTGGTTTAAGCTCTTTAAGCACTTAAACCATCAGTCCTGAACTGATAAATGTATTTCCTGAGGATGAAGAGAAAGAGACGAAAAAATTCTCTGGTATGGCAAGTTCCCATCATGGATTCGGGTAGACTCCTTCAGAATTCACACCTGGACTCCTCTGTGCTGTCCTGGCTTCTCACGGAGCCAGCACTCCAAGCCGCATACACACAGCAGGGGTGGGGTGGCCTTGACGCTACCAGGGCTGGAGTCACGCTCCTTCAGCTCACGTCTCAGGACTGCTATGCGGTCAGCATCAGTTCAGTTCAGTTCAGCTCAGTCGCTCAGTCGTGTCGACTCTTTGCGACCCCATGAATCGCAGCACGCCAGGCCTCCCTGTTCATCACCATCTCTTGGAGTTCACTCAGACTCATGTCCATCGAGTCCGTGAAGCCATCCATCTCATCCTCTGTCGTCCCCTTCTCCTCCTGCCCCCAATCCCTCCCAGCATCAGAGTTTTTTCCAATGAGTAAACTCTTTGCATGAGGTGGCCAAAGTATTGGAGTTTCAGCTTAATGCGAAGAATTGACTCATTTGAAAAGACCCTGATGCTGGGAAAGACTGAAGGCAGGAGAAGGGATGACAAATGATGAGATGGCTGGATGGCATCACTGACTCAATGGACATGGGTTTGAGCAGACTCCACGAGTTGGTGTTGGACAGCCTGGCATGCTGCAGTCCATGGGGTCGCAAACAGGTGGACACGACTGAGCGACTGAACTGAACTGAAAGGGCACAAAATAGCTCTGATTAAACATTTATTTGATTTAAGAAATTAATTTGTAGTAAAAATACCAGGGTGACTCAAGATCAAAGATTACCATATATTATTCATTTCCAATTACATGGGATATCTTTAAGACTGAAGTAATCACTCAACTATCTACTATACATCTTGGGTATTTGTATTTTTTTTCAGTATACATAGAATCCTGTTATTTCCCATTCTGCACCTAGAAATCAGAGAACTGATTTCAAAATACTGAAATTGAACTTCCTTATTACACACATTAGTTTCCTTCTTTTTATTCAGAAATCACTTAAGCAAAAGAATTTCACCTTAACTGTTTTTAATGTCCCTGCAACCTGGAGCTCAGTAATTTGTGTCAAATGACTGAATCAATGATTCTAGCAAGATTTGTTTGGAAAATCACTCAGATATTATATACAATATTGAAAAGTGTCTAACTAAATCTGCCATTTAGTATAAATTTCATCAGTTAAGACTTGAAATGAGAGGTTTTTTTTAATCGATACAGAGTCTAAAAACACTGAAGTTATGCTTGAGCTCTAAGCCAAAATGGTGTATTGGCGTTCTCTTCATCTGAGGGTTCTATCTGCATCTGTCAAGGAGAACAGCAGACATTCCTGGATCTATTCACACCTTCAAGGAGATTCCCCGTGAAAGGAGGAGGCTTACCTACCACTTTCGTCTTTGCCAGCTCTTGTTTCAAATACCATTCTAGCAAAAAGACAAATATGTTCTTTTTTTCAATAACATTATAACTCCAAACAAAATGAAATAAATGTGAGTTTCTCGCCAACACAGTGATAATAAAGCCAAGATCATTGCTTTAATTCCTAGGTGTGTCCACTGGCCTAACACAGAGGAAGACCAGGGCATGAAAATAAACCATAGCCTTCTTGAATCACAGCTGATTAATGATGCCTTTATAAAAGACAAGAGAAAAGACTACTATACACTTTACATTGAACTAGCTCACCTAAGGTAAGCATTATGTATTTTACAAGTGAAGAAATTGACTTCCCAAGGTTATAACTAGGAAGCAGAGATGCTAAGATTTGAACCCAGATCTGATTCATTCCAAAAGCAGTGCTTTTGCTGAAGCAACAGAATGCCCCCCATTACACCAAGGGCAGATGGCTTACAGTAGGCCATCTTTGCTAGTGGCTAGTCAATTCACTATACACATCTGATTAAGACTAGATCGGTGGTGTCTTTTTCTATCTGGAAGGAATCTCACCTATGAGATGTGAAATGCCAAAGTAAGGACAAATTAGATCTCACTAAAAACTTCAAAGGGACACATAAAATCAGATTAGTACAAAAAGAATAAGATACATCATTATCTCTTTCATTGTTATTTTTGGATTTGTATTCTCTGTGTTTTTCATACTAACTTCCTGAAACATCAAGGTTAATGTCTCAGTCGGGGTCCAACTTCCCAAATGACCTTTATTCCAATTACCCTTTGATGCAACACCTGCTTCAAAAAAATTAACCTTCAAAATACTCTTGAAATGGAACTTTCTCTATAGATCTGTATCCCCTAAAAAATAAACACCTCCCCCTTCTACTCACTTTTGGAGTTAAACAAGTTGTTTATAAAGTTCATTTGAGAGAACAAACAAATAATAGTCTGGAAAACAAAGAGCAATGGTGAGGAAGCTGGTCCTACTGAATAGAATACATACTATAAAGGCTCAAATATTAAAACAGTATCATTTTGGTGCACTGATAGGCAGAACAATGAAGTAATGAAAATCCAGTAGATCCAGCTGCACATGGAAATTCAGTATATGATAAAGGCAGTATCTAAACTGGTGGGAGAAATGGACTTTTTAATAAGTAGCACTGGGTAAATTTGAGAGCTATATATAAATTTTCCAAACCTGAGAATGATATAAATCAAGATTCCAGAAGTTCAATAAACCCTGATAAAAATAAATGTACATACACACACACAAACCCCACAAATCACACCAAGATATCAAAGTTCAGAAAACTGGAAAAAATTAGAAAATCTTAAATACAGACAGAGGAAAAAATATGGTACACACAGAGATGGGCTTCCCAGGTGGTTCAGTGGTAAAGAATCCTCCTGCTAGTGCAAGAGACATGAGATTGATCCCTGTGTTGGGAATTTCCATTAGAGAAGGGAATGGCAACCCACTCTACATTCTTGCCTGGAAAATCCCATGGACAGAGGAACCTCAGCTGGACATGACTGAGCAACTGAATATGTACATACACAAAGAGAAACAAAAAAAAGAATGATCACAGATTTCACATCCAAAAGAATATAACAAGAAGACAGTATCTTTAAAATATTTAAAGAAATTATTGCCAACTTTAAATTCTATGCCTGGAAAAATATCCTTCAAAATGAAGGCAAATAGACACTCTTAGAAACAAAAGCAGAGAGAATCTATCACCAGGAGACATGCACTTGCAAGGAAGGTTCTTGCAGTGGAAGGTTCAGACTAAAAGTACAAAAGAGGACGGAAAACAACTTGCAGTGGCAAATACGAGGATTCACGTGAAAGACTCTCACTCATGCATTAATTTCATTAAGCGACAACTGACTAAGAGCAAAAAATAATGACAAGATATTGTGGAGTTTATAACATATGTATTGATAAAATAAATGACAATAATAAAAATACTCTAAAAGTCAGAGATTGTCACACTGGAGTTTTTTCAAAGTTATATCCAACTGTATGCTGTCTAAAAAAAGTGCTTTATAAGCTAAAAAGTAAAGTATGGGGAAAATACACCATGCAAACACTAATCATAAGAAAACAAAATAGCTACATTAACACCAGGGATAAGAGACATTAAAACAAGGAACAAGAGGAATACTTTATAATGATAAGAGAGTAAATGCATCAAGAAGATGTAACAATATAAAATGTGAATTCACTTAATAAAAAAGCTTCAAAGTAGAGAAAAGCAAGAACTACAGATTTGAATGGAGAATATACAATCCACAAGCATAAGTTGAAGACTTATTCCTCTTCCAGTAACTGATAGAACAAGTATACATAAATTCAGTAAGAACACAAAGACAAACAACACTATAACCAGTGTTGTCAAACTGACGTTTATAGAACACTATAGGCAAAAACAACAAACAAAATTTTTTCAACTGCATATGAAACATTCACCAAGATAGACCTTATGCTGGACCATAAAACATGTCTCAGTAAATGTAAAAAGACTGAAATCACATGGAGCACATTTTCTGAACATAATGGAATTACATTCAGTTCAGTTCAGTTCAGTCACTCACCCATGTCCGATTCTTTGCGACCCCATGAATCACAGCATACCAGGCCTCCCTGTCCATCACCAACTCCCGGAGTTCACTCAGACTCACATCCATCGAGTCAGTGATGCAATCCAACCATCTCATCCTCTGTTGTCCCCTTCTCCTGCCCCCAATCCCTCCTAGCATCAGAGTCTTTTCCAATGAGTCAAATCTTCGCCTGAGGTGGCCTAAGTACTGGAGTTTCAGCTTTAGCATCATTCCTTCCAAAGAAATCCCAGGGCTGATCTCCTTCAGAATAGACTGGTTGGATCTCCTTGCAGTCCAAGGGACTCTCAAGAGTCTTCTCCAACACCACAGTTCAAAAGCATCAATTCTTCGGTGCTAATTTCTAATTACATTAGAAATCAATAATAAAAAGATAGTTGGAAAATCCTCATATATTTGTAAATAACACATATATGAACTGAAGAAGAAATCTCAAGAAAAATAATATGGTATCTTGAACTAAAGGGTTAGGATTATGGAATATGGTATATTCAGGACAGAGATAGAAATTCATATTCTATGAATATGCCTTGGTAATTATTTACATATATGAATATACTTATATTTATATTTCCTAGTTCTGTTCACTGAAAATGCCTAAAATAATGATCAGCCCCAATAGCAACAAACATCTAAGCTGTGTTGTCTAAATACCATTAACCACCAAAAAGAGTCAGAATTTTTAAGAGAGACAGTTAATCCCATGTCTGAGAAAGAAAATGTATAACTGGATCACAATAAAAACCAAAGGAAGCTACCAAATACTACCCCAGTCAAAAGGACTCAGATGTCAAATTGAAGAACCTACCACTGGCCAAAGATGGGACCATTTGAGCATCAGTAGATGCTAAGTGTATAGATTGAACAAACAAACTTTTAAAGATCGATTTGTTCACAATGATTCTAAAACAACAACAACAAATCCACTCATTGGTCACTGAGGGATATTAGGGAACAAATTCATTTATTTGGAAACTGGTAAAAAGAAAAAGTGGGGGTGGGGAGGAGATGCCATCTGAAAATCCAGACTGCAGGAAAATATAGAATAAACACTTAGTTTTTTCCACAACTACATGCCAAGAAAAAATACAGATGAAGGAGTTCTCTATAGCTTAATCAAGAGTAAGTGATGCATCAACCTGACAGCAATGTGTGGACTTTATTTAGATCTTTATTCAAAGAAACATAATTTTCAAAATACCTTTATGAGACAACCAAGGAATATGAACATTGATTGCATATTAGATGATAGTAAGATGTCACTGTTAATTTTGCTGTGTTATAATAGTACTTATTAAGGTTTAAGAGAGTCTTCATTATTTAGAAATATATACTACATTTAAAGATGATATATCTAATCTAGGATCTGATTCAGTAAAATGACACACAGAAACAATGGTCCATGAGTTCATTACTATAGAAGCTGGACAATGGGTACAGGGGTGTGATTACATTAGTCTCTCTAGATTTTTGTATGTTTAAATTTTTTTGTAAGTTTTTTAAGTACCACATGTTAACAGTTGAAAGCAAAAGGGAAACCAGGAAATGGACTTGTGAGCTAAAAATAGATGTCACGTACAAGAGAAATCAGAGTTGGTGAAAGTTATAATCAAATGTAAAGAATTGATTCCCAAATTCAATAAATGCAAAAAATTAATAATAAGATAATAGTTGATAAACAGCCTCTTGATAAGAGTGAAAGAGGAGAGTGAAAAAGCTGACTTGAAACTCAACATTCAAAAAACTAAGACCATGGCATCTGGTCCTATCACTTCATGGCAGATAGAAAGAGGAAAAGTGGAAAGAGTGACAGATTTTATTTTCTTGGGCTCCAAAATCACTGTGGACAGTGACTACAGCCATGAAATTGCTTGTTCCTTGGAAGGAAAGCTATGACAATCCTAGACAGAGTATTAAAAAGCTGAGACATCACTTAGTCAACAAAGGTCCACATAGTCAAAGCTAAGTTTTTCCAGTAGTCATGCATGAATGTGAAAGGTGGACCATAGAGATGGCTAAGCACTGAAGAATTGATGCTTTTGAATTGTGGTGCTGGAGAAGACTCTTGAGAATTCCTTGGACTGTAAGATCAAACCAGCTGATCCTAAAAGAAATCAACCTTGAATATTCACTGGAAGGACTGTTGCTGAAACTGAAACTCCAATACTTTGGCCACCTGATGTGAAGAGCTGAATCACTGGAAAAGACCTTGATGATGGCAAAGACTGAAGGCAAAAGGAGAAAAGACAAAAAAGGAAGAGATGATTAGACAGCATCACCAGTTCAATGGACATGAATTTGAGCAAACTCTGGGAGATAGTGGAGGACAGAGGAGCCTGGCATGTTGCAGTTCATGAGGTTGCAAAGACTTGGACACCACTTAGCAGCTGAACAACAACAGCAAAAAAACTGATAAGTCCTATTTGATCAATTAATTAAAGCCATGAGGTGCCTGGTACAGGAAGAGATAAGCAACACATGGAAGAGATAAGAGGAAACATGTACCCAACCAGAGAAGAGGCAGAAAGGGAAGACCTCAGTCTGGAGGGAATAGTCAGCCAAAAGTAAGAACAGTCAGAATCTGAAACCAGCGACAAAACAGTGAGATGAAGATAATGGGATAAATTCTAGAGAATATTCACAAGAACAACCGACAGTACTTAATACTGAAACAAGGAAAAGAGAGGAGCCAAAGCTGATTCAGTTTGATTCAACAAGTATTGACCAAGCATCGGTGTGCCTTCAGTTCAGATCAGTTCAGTTGCTCAGTTGTGTCCGACTCTTTGCAGCCCTGTGAACTGCAGCACGCCAGGCCTCCCTGTCCATCACCAACTCCCAGAGTTCACTCAGACTCACGCCCATAGCGTCAGTGATGCCATCCAGCCATCTCATCCTCTGTCGTCTCCTTCTCCTCCTGCCCCAATCCCTCCCAGCATCAGAGTTTTTTCCAATGAGTCAACTCTTTGCATGAGGTGGCCAAAGTATTGGAGTTTCAGCTTTAGCATCATTCCTTCCAAAGAAATCCCAGGGCTGATCTCCTTCAGAATGGACTGGTTGGATCTCCTTGCAGTCCAAGGAACTCTCAAGAGTTCTCCAACACCAAGTTCAAAAGCATCAATTCTTCAGCACTCAATCGGTGTGCCTTGCGTGGTCTCAAAGACCTGACAGTTTTCTTGAAGAGTTAATAAATGATAACATACACAAATATTTTGTAACAGAAATTAGCATGAAAGTAAAAGAACAGAGATGAAGGAGCAACTGAACCAATGGAGATACTAACCAAAGTGGGGAAAATACTGACCGAACAGTGGTTTAGAAAGGACTTTATTTTGTGAGGTGCTTATGAAACATTCTGTTGAATAGGTTTGATGGGAGATTAGACCAGTTCATGTATCAGCATATAGGTAATGAATTCCAAAATAAATAGATGAGTTAAGTTTGTTGGAAAGCATTATCATCTTTAACACTTTGGTCCTATGAGTACAGTATTTGCTATTATCAGAATCTTCATCAAGTTTAATTATTTATTTATTTAAATCTTTTCTGAATGCTAGGTAAAGAATATTCTGATTTAATGTTACTATAAAAACTTCCTGAAATTATATAAATCTAATGTCAAATTCCCTGATACACCGTTTAAATGCATCATTTAAGATTGATTAAAATAATTTATTTACAAATACTTGCCTCACTACACTTATCAGTACAGATACAAAATGACATAGTGATAATAGGTAACTTCCTGAAAAAAAAATGTTATTTCAAAGATGGAAATGTAATAAATCTTTGTTTTAAAGATTATATAATGAAAAAAGGCAGATGCAGCTCTCCTAAGATAACTGAATGGAAGTAACTTTTCCAAATAAAAAAAGTCATATTTCTCTTTAGAAATTTTCATATTCAATTTCTGAATGCCCTGTTTCAGAATTTATAGTTTTCTATAAGTTTAGAATTTATAGTCTTCTTGGATCCTGGGAGAAATTGAGAAACTGTCTCTAAAGTTCATTTATCAGTTCATTTATCCAAACATGTGCAATAGACCAATGACTCAGGAGTATTTATAACATTTGCCGAGTATGTTTACACCAAAAAACATCATTTTCAACATCATTTGGCATCAGGAACTTAATAAGCAAAAAGTGCCATATGGCATTAAGTTTGCAGGGTAGAAACAGGGACAACACAATCTCATTTTAATGACCATTTACAGTCAGTTTCATGGGTTGAGTAAGAAATCCAGTAATACTATACATAAAGTTAACGGTGGCTATTAGATAGCATTGACTATTTGCATATTAACTTCTTAAATTTATTAGAAAGCATAAGAAAAATCCTTACTATGGGTCATTTTCATCTTATCCACATCCTATACATCTTTATAGTAAGAAACAAAGTCAATACTCTAAAAAATCGCCTCACCAACTTGAAAAATGAAGTAAAGTTGACTAATGGTGTTGGATGGAAAGGTTTATTTAACTACCGCCTCACTGAGACATGGAATGGAAGACTGCCTCAAGATCCCCATCCCACAGAAAGCACATTTTTATTTTTATCTAAGCAGTGTGCACGATACAGTCCATGACTAAACACAATCCAATTTGATTTGTGTTGCCGTGGTTCTCCAAAGAACAAATCTGTAAAATTACAACATGTGAAAGCTTAACACAGTGATATAAAATGGCAGTGGCACGGTTCATATCTTAAACTGACAGACTGATGGTGATTATTGCAAGGACAATGCCCCGCATATGTCAAACGATTTGCAAATAATTTATGTCACCTTCCCCTCCATTATTGTTTTTGCAGAGGACATAAACTGTGTCACCAATATTAAACTGTCTGCAAAAAGAGCCGAGCTCAGCTCTCTCCTCGCTGAGAACGCAGAGCCATCTGCACCCAGACAAACATGCATATGGCCATCATTTGTCCAACATCTTACACAGTGTGAAGGTTTTTTACTTGAAATGCCAACCTGGGTGGCAGATGATGTATGTGTTTCCTCAGTCCTGTGATTACCGGGCCCGCGCCTCTGCGCCGCGCTCTCACCTCATCAGTTCCACAAGCTGCGCTCCAAGGTGGGTGAGGCATTTGCCGCAAAATGGCTTCTGACACGCGCGCCGCGGAGGCGCTCTGGTGTGAATATCCGACTCCGGGTTTTGTTCTAATCAGGGTCAAAGTCTGACCCGCAGAAATTAGTGTGGGTAGGGATTTAGGACTCA